>PKMM01018528.1:212320-225497 GCA_002933915.1 Eutrema heterophyllum
ATTTCTTTAATGAAACCTCCGTGTCCCTATGAAAATTCGAAAAACGGGATTTCGTCTAGTAAACGGTCCAATTCAGATCCAAAACGGCAATATATGGCCAAAATGACAAGAAGAGACCGTTATTGCATAAGATAGACAAGATGGAGTGTTAGGACTAGATATAGGGATTAGACACGGCTAAAGGTGGAAGGTGAAGCATACGTTACTTGTTTTCTTATTTCTTTAATGAAACCTCCGTGTCNTTATAGCAAGTTTTGATTGCTATTGTAGAAAGACCTATCACAGCACGAAATACGAATTGTAATCAACATCGTACTAAAAAAACATGTGCTATAGTAAAGTAAATAACATCATTCTTTAAAACGCTATCGTATCTAAACCTATCGTAGCGTACCGAAAAAATGCTATCGTAGGGGGGTATCTATGATGGCTGCGGCAGACATAGCATTTACAAATTCGCTATGAAACCCCTATGATAGCATAATTTTTGTGCTATGAATGTACATATTTCTTGTAGTAAACCATTAGTCCAAAAACGAGTTCCAACACTTATTAGGATTGTTAACATTGGATCATTTGATTTGAACAAATTTGAAGAAGAAGAAAAAGTCGTTTTCAAAGTTAGATCAGCCCATGACAATGGTTGTTGCAAACAGAAGTATGGAGAAAACCGGTAACATATTTTCCAGAAAGAAAAACTGAATCAATATTTGGATTCAGCTTCCTGCATTTACACTGAGAAAGTTCATCGTCCGTAATTTTTCTTCCTGCATAATCAGTAGAATCTTTTTTTCCTACAATATTTGTGTTTTTTTTTATTGTCTTTTTACTCTTTTAACTTCACTCGGTTTTTAACGGTTTTTTCTTTTATTTCGCACCGATGCGAGAATCTATTGGCCGGCAAAAAAAAAGCTATCCAAGTATGCAAAAAGTAGATTTACAACGTGTCAATTTCACAAGATACGACACAATAAGTGAACATAGAGAAGTCAGAAATTAAACCAATAAGAAGACGACACGTAAACAAGTTTCTTATAATTTGACCATATTTAGGTGTAATGTCGCTGTTACTAAAAAGACTCTAGTTTTATCATGTGGCCGTTAGTATTTACGTTAAAGTCATCTTTTTGCGTAAATCTGCATGCCTAATGCCAAAGCTGGTCTGGTCCTATCCTATCCGATAAGGTTACCGTAATTATCATCAACGACCGCTCTTTTAAGTACTATATTATCACTTAGCATTAAACACAGACAAATAAGAAATGTTATATACTTGCAGAAAAATATTATATATAGAAATATAAGCTAAATCCAAAGTTTCGCATTTATTTTGATCATCTCGTCACTTTGATGTAATGGGATCTGTAAGCATGAACAATCTTCAAATACAGCAAAACCTCCAGTTCTAAACTTATAATGGGTAAAATGGTTACAAGATCGAAAGATTGTTATGTTTGAAACCTTAAACCGCATTATTCATATCTTAGAAGATAAGGTAATCATTTTTTTTTTGGTTAAATAGGATAAGGTAATCATTTAACCAGAGTTACCTAAGAGGTGGTTATGTTTTTTTGTTTGAAAAATAAAATAGTAAATATGAGTCTTTTGAGAAAAGAAAAGTTGAATTCACTAATTACAATAGTTGTGCATTACGGGGTTGAAAGCGTAATTAACGCTGATGATTTTACCTATTAGAATATAGAAAGCAGCTTCTATTATAGTCCCTTTAATTATGTCCAACGTTCCGCTCCGCTAGATATGGTGTGCTCTCTAACGCTCCACCGACTAGCATTTGTCGTGCCTTTCTCACTCTATATAACCTATACTTGTACACATTAATTGAATATATTATTGATTCACATATCATAATATGGTATCAGAGCATTAACGATCATAATATTATCTCTTCTCTTTGCTATCTACTTTGTCTCTCTCTTTGCTCTTTCTCTCCGCCGTTGTTCCTCTTTCTCGTTATTTTTTTCTGCTTTTCTGTCTGTCAAAACACCATGTCTTCCGACAGCACTCTTCCTTCTCCTTCTGCTGAGATCACTGTTAGAGCTGAGTTTAGTACTCTCCGGTTTAATCTGGTTTGAACCGAAACCAACCCAATTGATTCCGGTTAACGATGGTTTGAATTGAGTTAAAGAGAGTTCACGATCGCGACTAACGGGCCGAGCTAGATCAAAGGCCCAACTCATCGATGAACACGCCGACTTCCGAGAGAACAGGAACCTTTCCCGATTTCGAAGGGAGGATAAGGAAGATTACCTTTTTCTAATGGAACCAGGAAAAGGAAACTGCTTTATTCAACCGATTCGAAACCTTATAAATAAGGGGGCCATCGCCACAACTCTGGAGGAGAAAAATCATTCACGAGACCTAAGAAGATTCAAGAGCAAGAAACCTTAGCTTTTATCTTCTTAGTTCTTAAACTCTTTTTACGATCTAGCAATCTTGTATTTCAACCAAGCTTGAGCAATAAACAAGATTCGATCTGTCCAAAAGTACTGTTTTGTCCTTTATGTGGTTTTCAGAATCAACAATTGGCGCCGTCTGTGGGGAGGGATTTCATCTAAACAAAACAGTAAACCCTCGGATCTCAACTCAGCTATGGTTGAAACTCCAATCCACCCGTTACAAAACAACAGACTCAGCGAGAGCACCTCGGGCGGACAAGATCCATCTAATAGGAGCGATGGTACACCAGCCATAATTCCACCAAGAGTGACCCTTGTCATCACTACTCCGGTTCCCGAACATCTGACCACTTTGCTGCAGAACCTGGCAACGCAGCTCGCTGACAACACCAAGCGAACAAACGAAAGGATCGACTCTCTCCTCGCCACTCAGATAGCATTCAGTGACCGCCTCACAGAATTTGGGTGAGCACCCCTCCAACCGACTGAAGAGACACTTACCGAACTCCGTCGTACCCTCTTTCCGACTCTCGGTTCAACTGGCAATCCGGAGACCCATAGCACCCCTCAGACACCCATGGGTCACAAACTCGACAACGTCAAATCCCAACTCCAAGATATGAGATCCAAATTCCATCAAGCCACCAGCTCGGCTCCCGAGATCGATCGCATAATTCAAGAAACGCAGAAAACTCCATTCACACAACGAGTTCTTGATATTCTGGTCCGACGTTTGGAGAGGATTAAGATCCAACAGTATGAAGGCAGCTCGGACCCCCGACACTTCATGACCGCCTTCGGTATCATGATGAATCGCTTCAAATTCCAAAACGAGGAGAAGAAGGACGCCGCGAAGTGCCAACTCTTTATCGAAAATCTTGACGGAACCGCGCTCGATTGGTTCACTCAGCTCGAAACGAACTCCGTCGACAACTACACATAACTACACATAACTAACTACCAAATTCCTCAAACGCTTCACGATGTTCATCAAGAAAAAGACGAAAAACGACGAACTCTGGACCCTCGAGCAAGGACAGACCGAACCTCTGAGAGACTTTATGGACCGATTCAAATCGGTGGTAACCCACTGCACCATCGACGACGATGCCGCGATCGAGGCACTCTACAAAGCGACATGGTATCTATCGGCCTTCCACATGGAACTTCACCGGAACCAACCTCTAACCCTAGAAGATGCGCTCCATAAATCACACACGTATATTCTCGAGGAAGAGGAACGGGCCACTAAAGATAAGCAGTACGCTCTCTCAAGACAGCCCTCACCCAAGGATAAATTTAAGGATGAGGCCCGCGAACTGCGATCTCAGTACGCAAGGCGACTTACAACACATCAAGTCAGTGCTATTCCTCCTCAACAGACAAGACGACTCAAAGGAACCAACGGACAGCTCGGAGTCATATTGTGAGTTCCATAAACGGAAAGGACATAGTACTGAGGATTGCCGACACCTCAAGGAATTATTAATTCGAAGCTTCAGCAACGGAGATATCACGCCTCATGCCACTTCCCGACGTACCAACAGATTTCGCCAGAATAATGCAAAGAAACAGAGCACAGATAACGACTCTGACCGAGCTAAGGAAGATACCGATGCCAACCTACCGAAAAGAGATCGCGAGGATAAATCTAACGATCACACCGCCCCGAAAGCTCGAAAAAGGGTCCACATGATTATGGGCGCAATCGATTCTTGCAACTATTCCATCCGCGCAATCAAGGAGCATAGCCGCGAAGCAGTTGAAGCATGGCGAAATAACCAAGTTCCGGAAAGCGGCGTACCGATAACCTTCACAGAAGCATATACAATTGGGATTCACATGCCTCACAATGACCATCTAGTCGTCGAAATGCTCATAGGCGACGTCACCGTTGAGAGAATCTTGATCGACACTGGCAGCTCGGTCAATGTTATCTTCAAGCAGACACTGGAAGACATGGACATCCCGAACTCAAAAATAAAACCATACATCGAGCCCCTAACCAGATTCTCTGGGGAGCAAACTATGACCGCAGGAATGGTGAAGATACCGATATACGTCGGCGGAACGATGCGAATCATGAAGTTCTTGGTGTTAGACAAACCGGCAATCTACAACGTCATACTTGGGACACCATGGCTATTTGCGATGAAGGCTATTCCGTCGACCTACCATCAATGCGTCAAATTCCCGACACCATATGGCATTTTCACTATCAAAGGAAATCAATCTATGTCTCGCCTATGCGCCGTCAGAGAATGTAAGCTCAGAACCGCACCTCGAACATGCGTGATCAGTTTGAATCCGAGTTCATCCGACCTGCTCAATACCAATATCAGTCCCGATATGCCGAAGCAATAATCAGTTTTACAGGTTAGCATTGATGACCTGGACCTCGAGAAACGCATCGGAATCGGAGTCGAGCTAGACGATAAAATCAGAGGCTATCTCATTCGTTTCCTCAAGAAGAATGTATCCACCTTCGCATTGTTTATCAAAGACATGCCCGGGATCGACTCAAAAATTGCTTGCCACGAACTCTCCCTTGACCCGACCTCCAGACCGATCAAGCAGAAAAGATGGAAACTCGGACCCGAGAAGTCTCAACCCGTGAATGACGAAGTTGAGAGGTTACTCGATGCAGGCTCGATCACCGAAGTCCGATACCCCGAATGGTTGGCGAACCCCATCGTTGTTAAAAAGAAAAACGGCAAGTGGAGGATATGCGTGGACTTTACCGACCTTAATAAAGCATGCCCAAAGGACAACTTTCCACTACCGCACATCGACAGACTCGTCGAGGCAACCACAGGCAACGAACTCCTCTCCTTCATGGACGCGTTCTCCGGGTATAATCAAATCCTTATGCATCCAGACGATCGCGAGAAGACGTCATTCATCACGGATCGAGGAATTTACTGCTACAAGGTTATGCCATTCGGCCTGAAGAATGCCGACGCTACCTGTCAAAGGCTTGTCAATCGCATGTTCGCAAGTCAGCTCGGACGAACAATAGAGGTATATATCGACGATATGTTAGTAAAATCCCTCATCGCCAAGGATCATGTCGGACATCTCAACACATGCTTCGATAAACTCAACCAGTATGGCATGAAGCTAAATCCGACTAAATGCACATTCGGAGTCACATCTGGTGAGTTCCTCTGTTACATCGTCACTCAGAGATTGAAGCCAATCCTAAGCAAATCTCGGCAATCCTCGATCTGCCATCACCAGCTACAAAGCGAGAAGTCCAGAAACTCACCGGATGAATTGCCGCACTCAACAGATTCATCTCCCGATTTACAGACAAGTGTTTACCATTCTATCAACTCCTCCGTGGCAACAAGAATCTCGAATGGGATGATAAGTGCAAGATAGCGTTCAAACAACTCAAGGAGTACTTATCAACACCACCAGTCCTGGCTAAACCCGAAGACAGAGAAGCTAGCGCTTGTTGTAATCATCGCGGCTCGGAAGCTTCGTCCTTACTTCCAATCTCATCCGATCGCCGTCTTCACCAATCAGCCTTTGCGGACGATCTTGCATAGTCCGACACAGTCTGGAAGACTCGCCAAATGGGCAATCGAGCTAAGCGAGTAAGACATCGAGTTTAAAAGCAGAACTGCCATAAAGTCCCAAGTCTTAGCCGACTTCCTCGTCGAGCTACCATGAGAGTTGACCATCACCGAACTCCCAGGAACGGAGAAATGGCTCCTCCACGTTGCCGGGTCATCATCGCATCGAGGTTCGGGAGTCGGCATACGCCTTCAATCCCCGAAAGGCGAGATACTGGAGCAATCCTTCCGATTGGAATTTCAAGCTTCAAATAACGAGTCCGAGTACGAAGCACTTCTAGCAGGATTATGATTGGCCAAGGCAATCGGAGCCAAACACATTCAGGCCTTCTGCGACTCGCAACTCGTAGCCAGCCAATACAGCGGCGAATACAATGCAAAAAACGATCGTATGACTGCATACTCAAAATTGGTCAAGGAACTCGCCGCCGAATTTCAGTCCTTCGATCTCACCAAAATACCCCGTAGAGAAAATGCCCCGGCTGACGCACTCGCAGCCTTAGCTTTGAGTTTGGACCCTCATCTCCGACGTACGATCCCGATCGAGAGTATCCCGCGATCAAGCATCGAACCGACTGCGACTTGCAATATAACCACACGAAGACGTGACTATGAGACTCACCCATCAGTCAATCCCAACCCACGCAAAGCAAGAAGTCATGCGGCTCCCGAACTCAATGCGAATGCTGGCCTCAGACACGCCCCAGACAACTCGGATCTTCGGGATCAATCAGATGAAGATGAAACATCGGAAGGCCTCCATGCTCCTATGGACATCGAAGCAGAAGATGAGCCAGAACCCAAGGATTGGACTATCGAGATAAAGATGTACGTCTACAAAGGAACAGTCCCTGCTGATAGATGGGCAGCTCGGCGGTTGAAGATGTGATCTGCCCACTACGTAGTTCTCGATGGTGAGCTATTTCGCTGGAGTGCTTCAGGTGTTCTCTAAAAATATGTCGCTGGAAAAGACATTCACACAATCATGAGCAAGGTACATGATGGCAACGGTGGAAACCATTCCGGAGGTCGGTCCTTAACCCTGAAACCAAAGAATGCAAGCTACTATTGGCCAACTATGCTAGCCGACTGTGTAAAGTTCACCGCCAGATGTGAAAAATGCCAGAGACATGGCCCAATGATAAATCTCCCAACCGAGTTACTAGCAACCTCGACAGCCCCTTATCCTTTCATGCGATGAGCAATGGACATTATCGGTCCACTATGCCGTTCTACCAACCAAAAGCAGTACATCTTGGTCATGACAGACTTCTTCACCAAGTGGGTCGAAGCCGACTCCTACCCCGAGATACATGCTCACCACGTTGAGAAATTCGTATGGAAATACATCATATGCCGGCACGGAGTACCGTACGAGATCGTCACGGATAACGAACCTTGGAACACCGGGAGAAATCGGTCGAAAGAATCATCACCTAAATAGCCGATCTCGACCGTAATCGAAGTTTCAAAGTCTGATTGATTGAAAACAATGCATCAATCTCAATTCCAACCGGGCTAAAGAACTTTTTCTCTTCACGAACTTCGCCGAACTCAAATGACTCATTCGCCGAACTGGGGGGGGCTTATTGTTAGATGTGAGTTTAGCACTCTCCAGTTTAACCCGGTTTGAACCGAGACCAGCCCAATTGATTCTGGTTAACGATGGTTTGAATTGAGTTAAGGAGAGTTCACGATCGCGACTAACGGGCCGAGCTATATCAAAGGCCCAACTCATCGATGAACACGTCGACTTCCGAGAGAACAGGAACCTTTCCCGATTTCGAAGGGAGGATAAGGAAGATTACCTTTTTCTAATGGAACCAGGAAAAGGAAACTGCTTTATTCAACCGATTCGAAACCTTATAAATAAGGGGGCCATCGCCACAACTCTGGAGGAGAAAAATCATTCACGAGACCTAAGAAGATTCAAGAGCAAGAAACCTTAGCTTTTATCTTCTTAGTTCTTAAACTCTTTTTACGATCTAGCAATCTTGTATTTCAACCAAGCTTGAGCAATAAACAAGATTCGATCTGTCCAAAAGTACTGTTTTGTCCTTTATGTGATTTTCAGAATCAACAATCACGACTGTCTTCAATACCAAAGATCCGTCAACAACGCTCATCTCCATCAACATGTCCAACATCACAAAGCTCACCAATCTCAACTACATCATGTGGAGCAAGCAGATCTGTGCTCTTCTAGAAGGACATGAACTTCATCACTTCATTGATGAATCTGCATCGATTCCTCCTGACACCGTCACGGTTGATGGCCAGACCTGCCCCAATCCCGACTACGTTCCATGGCGGCGACAGGATCGCCTTCTTTACAGTGCTCTCATCGATGCTATCTCCTTACCGGTTCAGCCTGTCGTTTCTAGTGCCAAAACGACTTGTGATGTGTGGAAACTCCTTGCTGAAACATATAACAATCCCACCAGAGGCCATATTCATCAGCTCAGATTCCAGATCACGACATCTGTTAAGGGCACAAAGACGATTTCTGAGTATCTTCGCATCATCAAGGCAAAAGCCGATGAACTTGCCATCCTCGGAAAAGCTATGGATCTATAGGATCTAACTGAGAAGATACTTGTAGGACTATGTGACAAATATAAGCCGGAGATAGATGCTGTTAATGGTCGTGACACTCCAATTTCCTTCACCGAACTCCATGAACGACTGCTCAATCGCAAGGCAATGATACTTTGTGCTGAACCTATGCATTCTAGCCCTATCACTGCAAATGCAACCGACACTCGTCCACGCCAACACTGGAGATCAAACAACTCTCACAACAACAACTCTCGCAACAATGCAAATTTTCCACCAAATTATAACACCAATCGTGCTCCACGTCCATACTTGGGTCGTTGTCAAGCGTGTGGCACACAAGGCCATAGCGCCAAATATTGTCCGGAATTTCGAATTATCTGTGGAGGATCACCGTGGCAACCCCAACACCCGAATCAATCATGGCAACCAAGGGCAAATCCAGCGTTGATGTCCGGCTCAGAATCGTCTACGTGGCTCGTCGACACTGGAACATCACACCACATGACATCAGATCTTGCAAATTTGTCCCTCCATTCACCATACAATGGTGGCGATGATGTGATTCTCGGTGATGGCTCTGGCCTACATATTACTCATATGAGTTCTTTCTCTCTTCCCTCATTCACTCGTCCCTTCTTTCTTAATAATGTTCTTTGTGTTCCATCTCTAGACAAAAATCTAATTTATGTGTTTCAATTATGTAATTCTAATGGTGTCTCTGTTACATTTACGCCAACTTATTTCCAGGTCCGAGATCTGACCACCGGGGCGCTCTGCCTCGAAGGCAAGCCTAAAGATGGCACATATGAATGGCCAAAACATCATCGCTCTCCTCCTCCATATCTCGCCTACGCGACTGCCATCAAAACATCAATTTCTGATTGGCATTCACGATTAGGCCATCCAACATTACCCATTCTTCAAAACATTATTTCAAATTTTGATTTACCGTTGTTTTCTAAAGCTTTCTCGAACAAACCATGTAGTGTTTGTTCTATTAATAAAATGCATAAGCTACCTTTTAAAAATTCGACTCTTCTTTTCACTCGTCCTCTTGATATTATTTTTTCCGACGTATGGACTTCCCCATTAATTTCAATTAATGGTTTTAAATATTATGTGCTTTTTGTCGATCATTTCACTCGATAGACATAGTTGTATCCCTTAAAACGAAAATCTCAAGTTTATGAGGTTTTTGTTAAATTCAAGGCGTTGGTTGAAAATCGATTTCAATCAAAGCTACGAACTTTATATACAGACAACGGTGGTGAATTTATCGCACTAGCATAATTTCTCTCTAGTAACGGTATTTCCCACTTCACCACTCCACCGCACACGCCGAAGCATAATGGCATCGCAGAACGCCGACATAGACATATAGTCGAAACGGGTCTTCTCTCTTGACTCATGCGTCCATGCCTAAGTCCTATTGGACATGTGCTCTTACCACGGCTGTGTATCTTATCAACTGTATGCCTACACAAATTATTTCTCTCAAATTGCCATTTCAATGCTTTTTTGGACATCCACCAAATTTTCAAAAACTTAAAATTTTTGGTTGTATGTGTTTACCATGGCTTAAGCCATATGCATCTCATAAATTGGATTCCCGATCCACTCCTTGTGTTTTCATTGGTTACTCAAAGACACAAAGTACATATTTTTGTTTAGATAGATCCACTTCTCGAGTTCATACATCACACCATGTTGTCTTCCATGAATATGTGTTCCCTTTCTCTATTTCTAATCCACTAACGTCTAACGTGTCTACTGAGAATGAAATTTCATAATTACATGTAGATGCAATTCATGAGGTGTCTACCATTCATCTACCAGCTACGACAATCCCAAAAAATCTCTCGACACCACCTGCTGTTGAAGAACCTGCCATCACAGTAACAACACCACCGTCGTCTTCACTTGCATCTGATCCCATCTCTAGATCACCGGCTGCTTCTCCCTCACCTGCCGTTCTGCCACTAGCTCCACCAGCTGTAACTGTGGATCCACACACTTCACAAACGACCGAAGCAGCTCCACCACCAGCTCCGCCAATCAGGATCAGTAATCGCACTCGGAAACCAGTCACAAAACTTAATCTGAGTGCGATCGTTGTCCCAATTTCTGAAACTATCCCCACATCAATTGCTGAAGCTCTCAAAGACCCTCGCTGGCGTCGTGCCATGTATGATGAATTGGAGGCAATGGCTCGAAACAAGACATGGGATCTCACCTTTGCCTCCGATGCTGCAAACGTAGTGGGCTCTAGGTGGATATTTACGATTAAAAGGCATCATGATGGCTCTATTGACACATTCAAGGCGCGTCTTGTAGCGAAAGGCTTTCAACAACGCCTCGGCGTTGATTTTCAAGAGACGTTTAGCCCGGTCATTAAACCAGCCACAATTCGACTTGTGCTCAGTGTCTCTGTCTCTCGCCAATGGCAACTCCGACAACTAGACGTCAATAATGCCTTTCTCCAAGGCAAGCTTGAAGAAGAGGTCTTCATGTCCCAACCACCAGGCTTTCGTGATAAACATCAGCCACAAGCTGTGTGCGAACTCCACAAAGCGATCTACGGACTCAAACAAGCTCTACGGGCTTGGTATAATGAGCTTCGTTTGTTTCTTCTACAATCTGGTTTCACCAATTCCTTGGCTGATGCGAGTCTATTCATCTACAACAAGAATGGGATCTTACTCTACATGTTGGTATATGTAGATGATCTCATTCTCACCGGCAACAACGACACGTATCTCAACGGCTTCATCGAATCTCTATCAACTCGGTTTTCACTAAAGGATTTGGGCTCTCTCTCTTACTTTCTTGGTATTGAAGCTTATAGAACATCACATGGTCTGTTACTAAATTAACATTGTTATATTGCAGATTTACTACACCGGACCAAGATGAGCACATCAACACCGGTCTCCACTCCAATGTGCCCACATACGCCGCTCACTCTTCATTCCGGGAGCCCTCTCAAAGATCCGACGGAATATAGAGACACTGTTGGAAGTCTCCAATACCTCTCACTCACTCGACCAAACATATCATACTCGGTGAACAAACTGTCTCAATACATGCACCAACCTTCTTCTGACCATTGGCAAGCAGTGAAACGCATCCTTCGATATCTCGCAGAGACATCAACTCAAGGGATTTTCTTCTCAACGACAAACACTCCATCACTACATGCTTTCACAGACGCAGATTGGGCTGGGGACAAAGACGACTACACCTCTACTGGCGCCTATATTGTTTACTACGGTAAACACCCATTTCATGGTCTTCCAAGAAACAATCTGGTGTTGCCCGTTCATCCACCGAAGCAGAGTATCACACTGTTGCGAATACTACCTCCGAAGTTTGTTGGATCACGTTATTACTCACGGAACTTGGGATCAAGACTACTACACCACTAGCCATCCACTGTGACAACAAAGGCACGACATACCTCAGTGCCAATCCAGTATTTCACTCACGTATGAAACACGTGGCGCTTGACTATCATTTTGTGCGTAATCATGTTCAATCAGGTCATGTTCGTGTTTCTCACATCAACTCAACGGACCAGCTAGCGGATGCACTAACAAAACCTTTACTACGTACTCGCTTTGAAACGATGTGTATCAAGATCGGCCTAGCTACCGCCGGTCCGTTTTGAGGAGGCGTATTAGAATATAGAAAGTAGCTCCTATTATAATCCCTTTAATTATGTCCAACGTTCCTCTCCACTAGACATGGCGTGCTCTCTAACGCTCCACCCACTAGCACTTGTCATGCCTTTCTCACTCTATATAACCAATACTTGTACACCTTAATTCAATATATTATTGATTCACATATCATAATATGGTATAAGAGCATTAACGGTCATAATATTCTCTCTTCTCCTTTCTGTCTTCTTTGTCTCTCTCTTTGCTTTTTTTCTCCGCCGTTGTTCCTCTTTCTCACTATTTTTTTTCTGCTTTTTGGTGTGTCAAGACACCATGATTCCTCACTATTGATTCACATATCTTCCTGATTTCTTAGGTCTCCCTTTTTCTTAGTAGGTTTGTAGTTTTATTTTCTATTTTTTTCTGAGAAGACACTTTCTGAGTTAGAACGATTGTTATGCAAAACATATGTTTGAAATAGATTGGGAAAAAAAGAGAAGACCCTTTTAAGAGGCAACGACATAGGCCACGTTCGTGTAGAAACTGGCAACTTTTTTTTTTTTTTCTGACAATCAAAACTTTATTAATTCGACATAATAAAGTTAGAATACAGAGTTTCAGTTAACCAAGATATAAACACATGCTGAGAAATAAACACATACTGGCAACTTTTTCAGTGTAATATAATTAGCTTACAGGTAATATATTTTGTCGACGGCTCTAGAGTATCTGTACTAAATATCTAGCTAACATATTTTAAAAAATGCTATGAATGGTATACTTAATTAAATTCAACGGATATAATACAAATTTAACATTTTTTGGATAAAAGATCAGATCTATTTTTTATTATATGACTAAATTACTTTAGTACTAGATAAGTATCCGCATACGCGGATTTGTAATTTAATATTTTATAACCCATAAATAGAAATTTAAAACGAAAAAATAGAAAAAAAAA
>PKMM01018528.1:226324-285509 GCA_002933915.1 Eutrema heterophyllum
CAACAAATAAAGTAAACAACAAATAAATTATTTTGTATATAATAAATTAGATGAGTGTTATGAATTATAATATAAATATATTATATATAAGGTGAGATGTGTTTTGTATATATTATATACTTATAACAAGAGGGAGACGAGAGAGAGACACGGAAAATAGAGAAAGAGATGGAAAGTAAGTGAGATAGATGGAAAGTAAGTGAGAATAATATTTTTTTTTGTATTCGTTTATTTTTTGTGGGTTCTCTCCCGTTATATTAACCTCATATTTATATAGAAAAGAAAACAATAAAATATTACCACTAATGTCAATAATGTGTAAGTGGAGTGGTGGTGGATAATTATCTGATTCCCATTTAATTATCCATCAATGTTAATGTATTACGGGTACAAATGGATGTATAAATAGAGGAACAAAATTTGGTGGAATTGGGTATTCCTCTGACATTTTACCATTTATTATGAAAGCAAGTGGAAAAAAATTCCACCCAATTCCACAGAAAAAAACTGTTTTTGTTCACAAAATTTTAAAAATGATGTTCATCTACTATTTTCAAGAGGAATGAGTGGAACAGAATTATTCCTCTATAATCCTAATTCCACTAATATTTGTTTCACTCTTTTTTATTCCTCTTATTCCTCTAATGCTCACCATTTGGACCCTACGTACTACCTCGTTAAAAATCTAATCATGGAAAAACTCAATGGGATAAAAACCATGATAAGGAAAAAAGAGTACAGTCCCCCCTCTCAAAATGATGGATATGATCTCTTCTTTATAGATCACGTAGATGACGCATTATGATACTTTGAATATGTTTCTTGAATGTTTTAGTAGGAAGCGCATTGGTAAATAAATCTGTTATGTTGTCACTTGAGCGAATATATCGGATATCCACTTCTTGATTTTTCTCGAGCTCTTGAGTGTAAGAGAAAAATCTTGGAATGATGTGTTTTGTTCTGTCGCTCTTGATATAGCCTTCTTTTGTCTGGGCAACGCATGCAGCGTTATCTTCGTACAAGATTGTTGCTATTTGCTGGTGATTATTCTGGTGGCTCCTTGAATGTGTTGAGTCATGGATCTGAGCCATACACATTCTCTACATGCCTCATGAAGTGCAATAATTTATGCATGATTTGAAGAAGTGGCAACCAAAGTTTGTTTATGGGATCGCCATGAGATTGCAGTTTCTCCAATGGTGAAAACATATCCAGTTTGCGACCGAGATTTATGCGGATCTAATAAATATCATGCATCTGCAAAACCAACTAAACCAAATTTGAAATTTCGAGGATAAAATAATCCCAAATCAATTGTTTCTTGAAGATAACGAAATATATGTTTTATCTCATTCCAATGTCTGCGCGTAGGAGACGAACTATATATTGCAAGTATATTTGTAGCAAATGATATATCCGGTCGGGTACAATTTGCAAGATACATAAGTCCTCCTATAGCGCTCATATAAGGTACTTCAGGACCTAACTTTTCCTCGTTATCTTCACAAGGTCGGAATGGATCTTTTTCAATATTGAGCGATCTATTGACCATCAGGGTACTCAAAGGATTTGCTTTATCCATGTAAAATCGTTTTAGGATCCTTTTGGTATAATTTGATTGATGCACGAACACTCCATCTCGGAAGTGCTCTATCTAGAGTCCAAGACAAAAAATTTGTGTGTCCCAAATCTTTCATTTCGAACTCTTCTTTCATATGAGTTCTTACATCATCAATTTCCTTTTAAGTTCCAATGATGTTTAGGTCATCAACATATACAGCAATGATTACAAATCCTGATGAGGATTTCTTAATAAAGACGCAAGGGCAAATTGCATTATTCACATACCCTTTTTTAGCAAATATTCGCTTAAGTGTTTATACCACATGCGTCCGGATTGTTTTAATCCGTAAAGATCGATGTAATTGATCGCACATATCTCTCTAGGTTTTGAGTTTAATGCTACATGCATTTTTAACCCTTCTGGGATCCTCATATATATATCATTATCAAGTAATCCATATAGATATGTTGTCACTACATCCATAAGGTACATTTCTAGATTTTTGGATGCCGCGAGGCTCATTAAAAATCTGAATGTAATTGTATCCATAACCGGAGAATATGTTTCTTCATAATCAATTCCCGGTCTTTGAGAAAATCATTGTGCCACAAGTCGAGTTTTATATCTTGTGATTTCATTTTTCTCATTTCTTTTTCGCACAAAAACCCATTTGTACCCAACCGGTTTTACATTTTTGGGTGTAGTGAAAATAGGTCCAAAGACATTTCTTTTATTGAGGGAGAATAATTCATTTTTCATGGCCATTTGCCATTTCTCCCAATCAGGCCTTTTTTGGCACTCTGATACGGACTTTGGGTCTGGATCATCACTTTCACAATCAATGTCTTTGGATACAGATAATGAGAAAATTCCATCATTATCTTCTATTTCATTTATATCTCATAATTTTCCGTTTTGGGCATAGTTAATGGAAATCTCATATTTTCTGCATCATGATCATCTTCTGGATGAATCTCTTTATGTGGTTCTCTTCGAACATTTTCATGTATGTCTTCTTGACATTTTTCTTTATATGGTTCTTCGAGAACCTTTTCATTTGGTTCTCCCAATTTATTTTTCTTTCGGGGATTTTTGTTTTTAGAACCAATTGGTCTCCCCCTTTTCAACTGAACTCTGGGTTCATTTGCTCTATTTCCATCAATTTGTTCTTCAAGAACGTTAATTCTTGATGGAGCATTTGCAGCAGGGATATATGATTTTGTCACCCTTTTTGTATCAGTGAACGCATCTGGTAACTGATTTGCCATATTTTGTAAGTGTACGATTTTCTGAACTTCGAGTTCACGTTGATTTGTAGGGGGGTCTTTGTGCAACAAAGACGGTGTGCACCATGTAACATTTTTGGAATTTCTTTAATTCCTCCCCCTAACGCTGGAAATTCAGCTTCATTAAAATGGCAATCGGCAAAACGAGCCGTAAACATATCACCAGTTTGCGGTTCAAGGTACCGAATTATACTTGGTGATGTATAACCAACGTATATACCCAATCTCCTTTGTGACCCCATTTTTGTTCTTTGCGGTGGGGCTATAGGAACATAAACCACACAACCAAAAACAAGGAGATGGGATACATTTGGCTTCTGACAAGATGTTAATTGTAAAGGGGAATGTTTATTATATGCGTTTGGTCTTATCTGGACCAATGACACAGCATGCAAGATAGCATGACCCCATATAGAAATTGTGAGCTTTGTTCTCAATATCAATGGTCTAGCAATGAGTTGTAGACGCTTAATCAAAGATTCAGCCATGCTATTTTGTGTATGTACATGGGGGATCGGATGCTCAACATCGATTCTCATTGACATACAATAGTTATTAAAAGGCTTGTGAAGTGAATTCACCAGCGTTATCAAGCTTAACTTTCTTTATGGCGTATTCAGGGAATTGCGTTTTCAACCTGATTATTTGGGCAATGAATTTTGCGAAAGCCGTATTTCGTGTTGCCAATAGACATACATGTGACCATCTACTAGATGCGTCAATCAATATCATAAAATATTGAAATGGGCCGCATGGTGGGTGGATAAGCCCACATATATCACCATGTATTCTTTCTAAGAATACTGGAGATTTATTCCCAATTTTGGCTGGTGATGGCCGAATTATGTGTTTTCCTTGAGAACATGCATTACATGAAAACTCTCCCGATTGAAAAATCTTCTGTTTTTCAACGGGTGGCCATTCGAATTTTGCACAATCTTTCTTATCATGACTGAACCAGGGTGGCCAAGTCTTTCATGCCACACTTTAAATTTACTAGTAAACTTCAGGTTTACTATAACATATGATTCAACTATATTAATCTTTGTGGAATATAATCCGGAGGATAATGCTGGTAGTTCCTCTAATATAACTTTCCTTTCCGGAATTAGTGATGTGATGCAAAGATATTCAATGCCATTATTATTCATGGTTTCTATATGATATCCATTTCTGCAGATATCTCTGAAACTTATTAAGTTTCTTTGGGATTTAGGGGAATATAATGTATCATTTATTTCAAATTTATTCCCCCTTGGCATTGAAAAACAAGCTCTTCCAGAGCCCATAATAATCTTCGCATTCCCATATATAGTATTCACGCTTCCAGCGAAATTTTTTTAATTTAGAGAGGATAAATACTTTTTATCTTTAGGTATTGTGTGCGTTGTAGCACTGTCTACCAGACATAAATATCCATCCCGAATCTCAGATCTTGACATATTCTGGAATTAAATTATGTATAAGAAATGCATTAATAACTTATTTTACAACATACTTGTATAACAAAAATACATATAACACAAATTTATAAAAAGAAAATATAGGTTATTTTAGTCAACTTGTTGGGCGTTGATATCTTCAGGATCAACGAGGAAATCAGAAAGATCGAGATGTCGTCATTATCAATACCATCGAAAGAGGGTCCGGATTCATCAGAGATGAAGTTGGTTTCACCTTCCTTTTCTTTTCCCTTTTGGGATTTTTGATACAGGTCGGCCAAATGCCTTGTGTACGACATGTATTGGACCAATGTCCTTTTATGCCAGATATGTAGCAAGCATTTTCATAATGCTTGTTCACAGTTTTACCAACTTTATTTTCTTGAGAATTTTTATCAATTCTCTCGGTGTTGAAATTATTA
Source organism: Eutrema heterophyllum (assembly GCA_002933915.1). Classification (NCBI taxonomy): domain Eukaryota; kingdom Viridiplantae; phylum Streptophyta; class Magnoliopsida; order Brassicales; family Brassicaceae; genus Eutrema; species Eutrema heterophyllum. The sequence continues at coordinate 231,039 of PKMM01018528.1, forward strand.
AAATAAAATCATATTCCTTGGCCTCGAGTCCACGACCACGACCATGACCTCTACCGGGTCCATGTCGTAGCCCATTATTGTAACTGGATGCTACAACATTAGCTTCTAGGAATGGAGCTGATCCAGTTGGACGAGTCTGATGGTTCAACATCACAAGCTCATTATTTTGTTCAGCAACAAGAAGAGTTTGCATTAACTCTGAGTAAAAAGTGTACTCTTTTGCTCGGTATTGTTGCTGCAAGATTACATTTCCAGGATGAAATGTTTGGAGTGTTTTTTCGATCATATCATAATCGTTTACTTTTTCTCCACATAACACCATCCTGGAAGTAATTCCGAACAAAGCGGAACTATATTCTCCCACACTTTTGTAATCCTGAAATCTGAGATTAAGCCACTCATGTTTGGCTTTTGGTAAGATCATGTATTTTTGGTGATCAAACCTATCTTTGAACGATTTCCAGATATTTGCAGGATCTTCTTTTGTGATGTATTGGTCTTTTAGACCATCATGGATGTGATGGCACAAAAAAATCATAGATTGTGTCTTTTTCTCATCTGATGTCGTTTTTAACGCATCGATGGTATCAATGAGTTGTTTTCCTCTCAGATGCATTTTTACTGCTACTGCCCATGTCATATAGTTTTTCCCATAAATATCAAAGGCAGTCATCTCGAGCTTTGCCAAGTTTGACATGATAACTGAAATCAAAAATTAATATTTTATTAATCATAAATTTAAATAAGATATTGCGATTACAAGAAATACATATGCAATTTAAAACATGGGAGGCGTTGGGATTAAGAACGTGATTACAAGAAATATAATTAAATAAAAGAGCAAAATAATATTTATGACAAATTCCCCGGGAGTGAATTCTCTGACGGAGATGCCATAAATAAAATAAATGATTAAAAAAAACACTTAAAATCAACACTAAACGAAACATCTTCATTGTGAAATGAAATCAAAAAAATTTTGAGAATGATTTGAGAGAAGATCAATGTTTGAGATGAGTGAAATTAATTAATGAAAAATAAGTATATTTATATATTGAAAATACTGTTAATTAGCCGTTTTATAGCCGTTTTATGACCGTTGGAGGTGGCAAAAAATTGATCTGAAAACTTTTAATAATCAATCAGATAAATTTACCAAATTTCAGATAAAAATGGTTATATAGAGGCGGCCAAGCCTCCTTATATAAAACTATAATATAAACAAATATTAACATCAAATTTATTGTAACAAAATCAACCATATTTAAACAGTAGATAAAATATGTGGCGGCTCAGCCGTCCAATATAATATTGACAATAAAAAAGTGCGATAAGTAATTATTGCGAAAATAATAAATTAATAATGGGGCGGCCGAGCCGCGTTCTGATAATAATTACTGTAAAATTTTCGTCTTCTGGACGAAATTGAGAATGTCTTTAGGACATTCATTTCATGGAGGCAGAGCCTGCCATATGATCTGAGGAGACATAGTCTCATATGATCATGATCGTGAAGGTATAGCTTTTCATAACAATCGGTTCGGAGAAGGCATCGCCTATCATTCCCGAAAATATATAAACGTAAATAGATTGAACATAGATCACCTTTTTGGTATATGAACGGATCGGGGAACGATCGTGCTGATAACGTGTTATGAATTATAATATAAATATATTATATAAGGTGAGATGTGTTTGTACATATTATATACTTATAATAAAAGAGAGACGAGAGAGAGACACGGAAAAGAGAGCAGAGAAATGGAAAGTAAGTGAGATAAATGGAGAGTAACTGAGAATAATATTTATCTTTGTATTCGTTTTTTACTTCTGTGTTCTCTCTCCGTTACATTAATCTCATATTTATACAGAGAAAAAAACAATAAAATATTACCACTAATGTCAACAATGGAGGGTGGTGGATAATTATCCAATTCTTAACAATGAGAAAATAATTAAAGAAAGAAAAAAATTGGATGAGAAAAGGAAAATCCGAAATTTAATAAGAAAAGGAAATCGCTTAAAAAAGGAAAAAAGGAAGTAACCCTGATATAACACACCTTATAGGATTAAGGATTCTATTAGACCCTAAACACCAAATTGAATTTCATATCCATTAATCTTTTTTTCCAACAAACCATGGTTTTGTTTTTGTATGCCGATAACGAACCCGACACCTTCATGTCCTTCGAGCCAATCTACAGCGAAAACCAACACACCACCGATCACGATAACAACAATCTCCGGAAAAAAACAAACTTGCTGTTCGATTTCGAGGTAGTTTACAGGCGAGCTCCTGGACCAGATTCAGATTCAGACTCAGACGGAGAGGAACATATTAATGTCTTATGCAATTTAGAAACCCGAATCGTTCGTCAAACTCACGAGTTCGATAGAGATTGGCTCTTCGGTGGCGATAGGGATCAGATACAAGCCACCGTATATCAGATTCTCGATATGATCCAAGTCCCTTCTTACTCGGATATTGTTCATACGTTAACTCTAGATATCTTGGATTTGAAGAAACGCGAGGCCGTGTCTGATTCACCTGGGGTTGAGAGGGTAAGAGTATGGATAGATGTTATTGTCCGTCTGTTTCCTGGTGATGCTGACGATGTGGATGTGAAGCTTGCGGTGGCTCCGACAAGCGATGAGGCGATGGAGAAACACTTGGAGACGGTGGTTGGTGGGAGAGATGAAGGCATCTGTGTGCTATGCATGGATACGATCCTGGCCGGGTCAGATGTGGCGGCGGCTGCGGGTCGAATGCCGTGTTCACACGTGTTTCATCGCAACTGTGTAGAGGAATGGCTTAGGAATAGTGGGATTTGTCCAGTGTGTCGTGCCGTCTTCCCGTCTTAAACGTAAAACAAGCCGTTCTAGGTTAAAAAAAGTCGTTCTAGGGTTTTTTTGTTGTTGTTTAAAGTTGTGCAATTGGGAATATTCAGTACAGTATGTTAAATTTGATGCTTTCCTGTTTGTTTGTTGCTTCTTTTTCCTGTTTTATATTCTGCTCTCTTTTTGTGGCATCAGTTTCTGCAAGAAGACTTGAAAAGAAAAACTCACAAATGCCCAATGTCATGAAGATTCTCTTTTTGTTTGCAATGAAAGTAAACTGGAAAGATTCTCTGAGCTTCTCAGGTTCTGCTCTGGTTTGTATAGAAGAGTTAGGAAGTTGTTTGGCTTGCTTTTTGGTACTGAATTAGGCATTAGTCTGATCTCAAACAGATCCATCCAGACAGTTCTGTCAATTGAACGAAGAAGAACAAGACTTTATAAAAGCCAAAACAGGTTCTGGTAAACAAAAACACACTAGTGGTGAGGTGACTCCCAAACCCCCAATTTAAGATTTACATAACTCCTTTCTGTCTATTTAGAAAGAGATAAACTAATCAATTTCCATATCTAATGCAAAGCTGCCTCTCACAACCAGTCTAAAACGTTATTCGGCGGATCGATCCAGAGGCTTTGACGAGGACAAAGTTCTAACCAGTTCTCCCATTCCTTACACAGATTGTACCTGCTTTCATCAAACGAGTAGGATACGCAACGCTTGCGATTGTAACCAAACCTTGAGAAATAGACATTGTTCCTCATCCATGGGAGATTAGTTCTCAACTCAGAGTTGTAAAAACTGACAAAGACTGTCAAGCCGTCAAGCTCAGTACTACTCATTTCCTTCCACTGCAAAGAGACTTGTTTATAGACCAATGGCTTCTCATTGCCGCTTGTAAACATGAGAAAGAGCTCTCCTTTCTTCTCTGCCAAAAAAACTTTTTTTTCGTACCACTTCCATAGGGACCATAGCGGGTGACTATAGATATATGCACGATGACAATGCCATGTGCGGGAAGACTGGTGAAACGAATACAAGCTCCCTTTTCCGTTAAAGCTGATAAAGAGATAGAATCGATCATTGAGATAGACAAGCTTGCTACACATATCACAGAATTGGAAATCAAGAGGGAAGTACTCAGTAATCCACTCAGTTGCTCCAGGATGGCAAGTGCTGATAGTTATCTGATGTAGAAGAAAACCTAACGCTACCACAACACAGTTATCAGATGTAGGAGGACAAGAGAATGCAATCTCCAGAAAAGACAGCTCAAACTTGGGCAAGCTTATGAGCTCCCGAGAAAATGGGTTGAAGAAGAAGATGTCGTTTGAGCTAGATCTGTGCATAAGTAACCAACCGTCTCTTGAGTAACACACAGTTGATTCATCTAACTCTGGCAGGTTCAAAGTGTACGACTTGCATTGCAATGGATCGCGGAGTTTAAACAAGTTGCCACGTTTAGGAAAACACAAAAGCCAAGGATGTTTTTCCACTACCCGGACAGATACTGCCGCTTCACGCCATGACTTGCAAGCAGCAGATGCACGGATGTTATCTTTTAACACAAGATGAGACATTATCACTTCCAGAAGACTCGACGGAAGATCAGCAAAACTCGGATTCAGTGCCTTTTTGCTCCGAGTTTTGGATCTACAAAACAAAAAAAAATGAAGTTCAAATTATGCAAAAGTTTGTGACTTTCTCAAATTCGTCTCAAAAGTGAAAAGCTGTACACTTTAACCAAAAAATGAAGTTCAAATTATGCAAAAGTTTGTGACTTTCTCAAATTCGTCTCAATGTGAAAAGCTGTAATATTTCAATGTATTATTATTGGTCAACAACTCCACACAAAAAAAAAAAAAAAAAAACTCGGGTTTACAAAATCTGTTAATTCGTAGAAAAAATAAGCTAAAACTTTGAAATTCAATTCAGATTCCAACCAAATTCACCCTCAAAAAGATAAAAAAAAAATCAATCACAATTCTCAAATTCACAACTGAATATTATATCATTTGAAACGAACCTTTTACAGGGGACGGTGGTTGAAGACGGTGAATGTGACGTCATGGCCGGAGACGGCGGTGGTGCTTGACGGGGCAACGGTGGTCGCATATGGTGATTAATAAAGAATCTAAAATCTTAGGGTTTTGTTGTGTTTCATTATTTCCAACACTTTTCTTGTTTTGTTGTTCTCCCCTAAAATCTCAGATCCGCGCCTATGGGCTATGATGCAGTGTAGTATACAAAAAAAAAAAAAAAACATTTGCCTATAGGCCTTGTAACAGAATAAACCGGTTGATAACCTGGTTTAGTTCTCTAATTTCTGGTTTAACTGTTTGGTTTAATAATTTCTGGTTTCTAGGCCGGATTTATCTTCCATCCACAGTTCCGGTTACAACCCCTAATAAATCAAATTATTTTATACAAAAACAATATTTCCAAAATGTTGTATTTAATTTTATATTTTATCCTCTCTAAGTTTTATCTACTATATATATAATAAAAATTAGACATGGGCATTCGGGTATTCAGGTCGGTTCCGGGTCTTTCGGGTAGAAGGGTTTTGGACCCATTTAAGAACCGATAGGGTTTCGGGTCGATTCGGTTCCAATCGGTTGAATGATGAGCAGTTGGAGTTATGTGGCGTCAACTGACATTCAAAGATAAAATATATTTTTTTCTTCATTTATTTTTTTAACAATAAAGTTATGTGACGTCAAAAAAAAACAATAAAAGTTATGCCCCCAGTCAAAATAAATCATAGATTCGCCCCGGCGTGGAGCTATGATTAGCTTTATGGTGGAATGCGAATCCCTAAAGGAAATAAGGCACCATAATCTTGTGAAACTATTGACGGCTTGTTCGGGTATTGATTCCATTGGAAACGAATTTAGAGCTCTAATATATGAGTTCATGCCAAATGGAAGCCTAGATATGTGGTTGCACCTAGAAGAAGTCGAAGATATTCGTAGACCCTCAAGAACCTTGACTCTCTTTGAAAAGCTTAACTTAGCCATATACATAGCTTTTGTTTTGGATTACCTTCATGCTCATTGTCATCACCCTATTGCACATTGTGACCTAAAGCCAAGTAATGTCCTTTTAGCCGATAAACTAACGGCCCATGTAAGCGACTTTGGTTTGGCTCGGCTCCTCCTCAAATTCGACCAAAAATCCTTCCTTAATCGACTCAGCTCAGCCAGCGTTATAGGAACCATCGGATAAGCCGCACCATGTAAAATATTAGCGATGAAAAAGAGAAGAAAAATGAGAGAGAGAGACTGAAATGTGAAAAATGATTTTTCTTCTTATCTTCTCTGTAACTATACATGCTACTTATATGAACTATACAATTGGTTAAGTTAACTGTACAATTGATTGAACCAACTAAACCGGTAATATACTCCAATAGTCCCCCTCAAGATGTGCAGAATATGTTTTGAATGCTCATCTTGGACTTAAGATGCTCAAACTGACAAGGGAACAAAGGTTTTGTGAGTATATCTGCTACCTGATCCTCAGTCCGCACATGGAGTAACTTGAGTAGACCCTTGTCCAAACGTTCCCGAACCGTGTGGCAGTCCAACTCAATGTGCTTAGTTCGTTCATGGAAAACAGGATTGGTAGCGATATGAATTGCTGCAGTGCTGTCCGAAAAGAGAATAGGAACTGTAGATGACGAGATCTTCAGATCACTGAGCAAAGTCTTCAACCAAGCCATTTCACATGAGGCAAGAGCCAATGCTCTATACTCTGCTTCAGTAGAAGACCGGGAAACAGTTGGCTGTTTCTTAGAACGCCAAGAGATCAAAGAAGAGCCAAGAAACATGGTAAAACCAGTAGTAGAACGTCTACTATCAGGACAAGAAGCCCAATCTGCATCCGCAAAACCTTTGAGAGTGAGATCAGAAGATGCAGAGTAGAAAAAACCCTGGCCAACCGTCCCTTTGATGTACTGCAGCACCTTGTAGGCAGCTTGAAGATGAGGAGTACGTGGAGCAGATGAGTATTGACACAACTTATTCACAGCAAAAGTGATATCCGGACGAGTGATAGTCAGATACATCAGTTTGCCCACCAGCCGACGATACAACTCTCTGTCATCAAGAAGATCTCCAGCCGTTTTTGACAACTTCAAATTTGGAACCATAGGAACATAAGATGGTTTGCAGGCCAACATACCAGAAGAAGAGAGGATCTCTAAGGCATACTTTCGCTGACATAAAGAAATACCTTCAGAGGATCGAGCAATTTCCAGCCCTAAAAAATACTTAAGAGGACCCAAATCTCGTAACTTGAAACTCTTCTTCAAATCCTGCGTAACTTGAGAAGCAGCAAGATCATTGGTACTAGTGATGATAATGTCATCAACATAAACAAGAACTGCCACAAAATCATCTTCGAAACACTTAACAAACAAAGTGTGATCACCATGAGCTTTGATGAACCCAAAATCCAAAAGAGCCGTAGAAAACTTCTTGAACCATTGCCGTGAAGCCTGCTTTAAACCATAAATGGATTTCTTAAGTTTACAAACAGCATTTTTAGGCAAGGAGTCCCCCTTTCTAGCAGCATATCCTTCCGGTAACTTCATGTAAATCTCCTCCTCTAGATCACCATTGAGAAAAGCATTGGATATGTCAAGCTGTGTGAGAGTCCATTTCTTAGAGGCATAGACTTTTAACAACAACTTGACAGTAGCCATTTTTGCAACTGGAGAGAATGTCTCAGTGTAGTCTAAACCTTCCTTTTGAGTATAACCCTTAGCTACAAGACGAGCTTTGTACCTCTCAAGAGTACCATCGGCATGAAACTTCAACGTAAACACCCATTTACAACCAACAGCTCTCTTTCCTGGAGGCAACGAAGTAACATCCCATGTATCAGTCGACTCCATAGCACCAATTTCCTTGTCCACTGCCCCACACCACTCTTTGGATATCTGAGCCTCAGTATAAGAACTTGGGATAGGGATTTTGGTAATATTATTAATATAAGAGATGTGGGAAGGAGAGATTTTGGAATAAGAAAGAGAATCAGATATGGGATATTTAAGATCAGAATGAAGAGAATAACAATGGTAATCCTGGAGATGAGCAGGTATTTTCCGTGTTCTTGGAGTAGAAATTTGTAAAGGTAGTGATGGAGAGGGAGAAGGAGGAGAGTGATTGGTGATACCTGAGGGCTGAGAATCCAGTGGTGTGAAGAAATCCAGAGAAGCTTCTGTCGTCGGATCTGTAACCAGTGGAAAGACCTCTTCATGAAACACAACATTTCGTGAAATGAAAATGTTGTTACTCTCCAAGTCCATCAGCTTATAACCTTTATATCCAGAAGGATATCCCAAAAACAAACACGCTCGTGATCTAGGTTGAAACTTGTGCCTCTGTTTTGGGGATGTTGAACCATAGAAGAGACAACCAAACGTTCGTATAAGACTGTAGTTAGGAGCCTTGCCAGTGAGAACCTCATATGGAGTCTTGTTTGAGAGAAGCTGTGAAGGAGTCCTGTTAATAAGGAACACAGCCGTCAAAACACAATCACCCCAGAAAGAAAGAGGAACCTGAGACTGGAACATGAGAGCCCTAGCAACATTGAGTATGTGTTGATGCTTCCTTTCAACAACGGAGTTCTGTTCCGGAGTCTCTGGACAAGAATGGTAAGAAACAATGCCCTTTGCTTGATATAGACTTGTGAACTTTAGCTCCGGTGCATTATCGGATCTCACAGATTTAACATGAATCTTGTATTGATTCTCAACTTGTTGAATGAAGGCAGGGAACACAGTGATAACATCAGATTTGGTTTTGAGTAGATAAAGCCAAGTAGCTCGTGAATGATCATCAACAATTGTCAAGAAATATCGAAAACCATCAACTGTATCAACTGAGAAAGGTCCCCAAATGTCAATGTGTAACAATTCAAAAGGAGAGGTACAAATGTTATTTGGAGAAGGAAAAGACAGCTTCTTCTGTTTTGCCAAATGACAGACATGGCAATAAGATGTGCTTTTATTCTTGTACTTAGTAGTTCCTAAAGCCTCTGAAATTGTGTCCAGCCTTGTGTAAGAAGGATGTCCGAGTCTCCTGTGCCACATACTGATGTCAACCACCGCATTAACTGATATTATCGGAGATTGAGCGTCCAACACATAGAGATTACCAACTCGTCTACCCTGACCAATCGTCAATGCCTTGATAGGATCCTGGATTTCACAAGAAGAGGGATCAAAGATAACTCGTGAGCCAAGAGCAGTAGTCAATGAGCTTATACTGATCAGATTCAGACGAAATTCTGGTATGAATAACACATTTTTGAGGGAAATGTGTTTGTTGAGCTGAATGGTTCCCACTCCACTGATTTTAACAGTATAACCAGTAGGTAAATTGACAGCACTCACAACATTAGTATTGATAGATGAAAAGAGGTTTATATCATGAGATACATGATGAGTTGCTCCAGAGTCAATAACCCATGTCTCACTGGATAGAGTGTGTTGGGAAACCGTTAATATGCCAACAAAACAATATGTGGAGGGTGAAAAGGAGATACCAGAATTATCTGTTGCAGACTTAGAGGAACTTGCTTCAGTAACACAATTGGTTGGAGTAGAGTGGAGTTGAGAGCTAAAGAGTGCTATGAATTGTTGAATCTGATCCTTAGAGAGATTGCCAATCATAGTCTCCATGTTCGGCTTTGGAGATTCAGATAAAGAGACTGTTGCAGTAACAGGTGCCTGCTTCTGAAACTTATCAGGAAACTTTCCTTTTGGTGTGAAACCTGGTGGAAATCCATGTTTCTTGTAGCATCTCTCTGCTATGTGACCAACCCTGTTGCAGAATGAACATATTGGACGGCCTTTATTTGGACCAGAGTGAACATAGCAAATTGCAGAATCAACAGTTGGAGGGATAACATTCTCTGAGATCTGAAATGCAGCAGGAGGAGTAATGGTGTTGGAGAAACTTCTTTGACTGTCATCTTGATCCAAAATGTTGTAAACCTCTGCTAGAGAAGGAAGAACTTTCTTCATGATAATCTGCCGGCGGATGATTGTGTAAGAATCATTAAGTCCTGCCAAAAACTTAACAATTCGAGCTCTCTCTGCCTTTAGTTGCAGACGAGCAGCCTTTCCACAAGTGCAGGGATCATCTGGTTCGTCAGTGCTCTCCAAATTATCCCATAGAGTCTTCAATTTCGTATAGTAATCAGATAGAGACATTGATCCTTGACGAAGATCCTGAATCTCTTGAGTAAGATTAAAAGTACGTGGTAGATTTTTCATATGGAAACGACCATAGAGATCACGCCAGATATCCGAAGCATCATTCAAACGCAAAATACTACGGTAGATCTGAGGTGTGACAGAATTGAGAAGCCACGATTTCACCATACTATTGCAACGAGACCAGAGACGGAAGTGAGATTCCGATTCAAGAGGACGAGTAATAGAACCATCTATGAATCCTATCTTATTCTTAGCATCAAGAGCAATACGCATCGCAGCATTCCAATCATCATAGTTTGTACCATCGAGCCTCATAGAGATGATTAGCAAACCTAGATGATCAGCGTTATGCATATAAAAGGGAGATTGACTTGGATCTTGAGAATCCGGCATTGCAATAGCTCGCGAAGCTCCAGAGTCTTGAGAAGTGACCACTGGATGAGTAATCGGAGGTAGATCTGCAACATCGGAGGAAGATCGAGGAGATTTCCGAGCGGATTGCGAAGTTGAACCCGTCGAAGGCTTCGATCGAGTAGATCGTCGCGGAAGATTCTTCAAGGACACCATTATGAGAGGAAATCGATTATTGGAGACAAATCGAGATCAACAATGGTGGAATCAAGAGTTTGATGGCTCTGATACCATATTAGCGATGAAGAAGAGAAGAAAAATGAGAGAGAGACTGAAATGTGAAAAATGATTTTTCTTCTTATCTTCTCTGTAACTATACACGCTACTTATAGAACTATACAATTGGTTAAGTTAACTGTACAATTGATTGAACCAACTAAACCGGTAATATACTCCAATATAAAACTATCACACACTTGTAATGTTGAATGAAGAACATCAGTATATTCTTTTGCTACTCCAATCTTGTTTCGGTGAGTACATGGTGATGTGTATAGTTCTTTTTTTTTTCCTATGTTACACAAACATTTGATATATTGTTATTACAAATTTTAATGCTAAGAAAATCAGAATATTCAATTGCTACTCGAATCTTGTTTTATGTGTATTGTGGTGAGACTTTTTTTTTCTTTTTCTTCTGGAATCTGGATGATCAAGATAAGTTTTTCAAACGTCCTTCACTTTTGTTGTCTTAGTTGCATCTAAGAGAACAATTAAAGGGAGGATTTTCACTTTTGGTCTGCAATGAAAGTATCTGTAAGTTAAAGAGTCTAGAAAAACGGTTCCATGTCAATTGAAGAGAAGAAGACTTTTATAGAAGCAGAAAAGAAAAACACAGTAGTGGTGAGGTGACTCCCAAACCCCAAATTAAGACTTAGATGACTTCTTTTATCTATTTGAAAAGAGAAAACATATCAGTTTTCTTGCAAAGCTCTCTCACAAATGTCTAAAACGTTGTTTGGCGGATCGATCCAGATGCTTCGAGGAGGACAAAGTTCTAACCAGTTCTCCCATTCCTTACACGGATTGTACCTGCTTTCATCAATCGAGTAGGATACGCAACGTTTGCGATTGTAACCAAACCTTGAGAAATAGACATTGTTCCTCATCCATGGCAGATTAGTTCTCAACTCAGAGTTGTATAAACTGACAAAGATTGTCAAGCCATCAAGCTTAGCACTACTCATCTCTTCCCATTCCAAAGAGACTAGTTTATACACTATTGGCTTCTCGTTACCGCTTGTACACATGAGAAAGAGCTCTCCTTTCTTCTCTCCCAAAAAAACTGTTTTTTTGTCTACACTCCACTGCTGATAAGGATCGATATATCCAGAAGCGTGAAAATCCCATGTTCGGGAAGATGGGTGAAAGGAATACAAGCAGCCTCTTGCTTCGTTAAAGCAATAGAATCGATCATTGACATAGACAAGCTTGCTTTGCATATAAAACGGTCGATTATAAGTACTAGTGAAGCTGATCTCAGTAATCCACTCAGTTGCTCCAGGATGGCAAGCGCTGATAGTTACCTGATGTAGAAGAAAACCTAACGCTACCACAACACAGTTATCAGATGTAGGAGGACAAGAGAATGCAATCTTCAGAAAAGACAGCTCAAACTTAGGCAAGCTTACGAGCTCCCGAGAAAACGGATTGAAGAAGAAGATGTCGTTTGAGCTAGATCTGTGCATAAGTAACCAACCGTCTCTTGAGTAACACACAGTTGATTGAGCTAGCTCTGGCAGTTTCAGAGGGTTCGGCTTCCATTGCAGTGGATCGCAGAGTTTAAACAAGTTGCCACGTTTAGGAAAATATAAAATCCAAGGATGTTTCTCCACTACACGAACAGATACTGCAGCTTCGCGCCATGACTTGCAAGCAGCAGATGCACGGATGTTATCTTTTAACACAAGATGAGACATTATCACTTCCAGAAGACTCGACGGAAGATCAGCAAAACTCAGATTCATCAGTGCCGTTTTGCTCCGGGTTTTGTATCTACAAAAAACAACAAATGAAGTTCAAATTATGCAAAAGTTTTTGACTTTCTCAAATTCGTCTTAAAAGTGAAAAGCTGTAATATATATATATATATATATTTCAAGGTACTATACTACTATTGGTCAAGAACAAATTCGTTACAATAAGAAACACACCAAAAGAAAAAACTCTTTAGTACTGGGATACGTTTTGAGAACCCCAAATTGTTCTTGATTATACGAAGTCTATTAATTTCATAAAAAAGTTAAAACTAAACTTTCAAATCAGCTCAGATTCAAACTAATTCACCCCCGAAAAGATAACCCTAGCTTGTTTAATTAGAATTTGCAAAAAAACTGCCTGAAAAGTAACAAACCGTGTACGTCGGACGATGGTCGGAGAAGGCAAAAGTGACTTCATGGCCGGAGACGGCGGTGGTGTCTGACGTGGCAACGGTGATCGCATATCGTTGTTGATTAATGGAGATTCTAAAATCTTAGGGTTGTTGTTGTGTTTCATAGTCTTTTCGCCTCTTTCGTATATGTTCCAAATATATATATCGTTCAAAAGTCAATCTTTGGGGTTGACAAAATAAAAGGTCAATCTCTGGATTTTTTTTTTTTTTACCCATTTTATTAATTCAAGTTTGGCCGGTTATTACCCCTTACCGGCTTCGTCTGACTTACATGAGAAAAAAAAAATCTCGTACTCGAGTTCTTTTTGCAAGAGAGTCGGCACGGACATTCGATATTCGTGGAATATAAGATAAACTAAAGTTGATAAATGACGCTCTGAAAACATTAAAAAAGTCTAGTTCCGAAATCTTTGGAGATTATATATTGTTCGGTCCTCTCTTGTATTTGTACGTAATTCTTCTTTTTCTTTCACCCTTGATTCTTTTTACTTTTACTTTTTACCAACATCTTCTTTCTATTTTTAGCATACATTTTTCTATGCTTCTTCAGCCATTTTTAATTTTATTTTGTAAATCTTGTATAGTTTTGGAAATTTATTAAATTATTTTATACAAAACCTATATATATATATATTTGATTATATAACTGTAAATACTTTCGGTCATTACTATGTGCTAAACACATCTCTTTTCTTCAATCTCTATATTATTATTTAATAAGCCATTTAGGAAAATGAAATTTGTAAGTTATTACATATTATGTCATTACAAATAAGAAAAGATAATTGAAATAGGAAATGATATAATTGTCTTTTAAAATTATTGATGTAAATATGAAAATTATTTATTTCCCATTAAAGAAGTTATTTACTATTTAGTTTCTTAATTTTTTTTTTTTTTTTTTTTGTCGACAGCCTTTGTACCTAAATCGATTCAGTGAAACCAAATCGGGGGTACCGAGTTTACATAAACGAGATCTGATGGGTAGACGCGAGCACCTCGTGCTAACTTGTCTGCTGCTGTGTTGTTTGCGCGTGGGATGTGTGATATAGAGAAAGAAGTGAACTTCTCCTTACTATTCACGAACTCCTCCATGTGTAATGTAAAAGCCGGCTACTCCTCGGATGTAGACACCATCTTCACCAACTCGGAGCAGTCTGTTGCAAAAGATATCGTCGTCTTCTGATTTGCAAGCATGCAGTGCATTGCCCAAATGAGTGCTTCGACTTCTCCGTGCAGGGGGGAGATACTTCTTCTCAGATTTCTAGCTCCCATTATAACTTCGTCGACGCCATTCTAAAAACAGTACTATCCTAATCCAGAAAAGTTGTCAGTCTCCTTCCAAGAACCATCGATAAAACACCTCCATCTATCGTATCCGCCGGACTGGGCCAAATTCGAATTAGGGCCAATTTGTTGAGAAACTATGGCAGGATCACTACACTGTGCTGATTCCCAAGTTGTAGCCTCAGTTTCCGCAATCCTCAAAATTTCTTGTGGGTTTCTATCCACATTTGAGTAGACCTTATCATTCCTCGCTTTCCAAATATACCACGCAATCCAAGGGAAAATTGAATTCTTGTTTTCTTTTGGAACTCTCCAAAAGAGATGATCAAAATTAGAGAAGACCGAAGACATTGGGAAAACCCCCGGGGCTGATGGTATTTGAGAGAGTGCCCATGTCTGTAACGCCGGGGGGCATTCAAAGAGTACGTGATTAATCGTTTCCTCTTCCGCGCCGCACCGTGCACATTGAGTTTCACAGTTAATACCCCTAGCACGTAAATTCGCTGAAACCGAGAGACATCCCAATTTAGTTTCTTAATTATTATGATATTATTAAATAATAATCAATTCATACATATTCAAAGAAAATATATTCGAGATCTTACAATATTTTTTTACTATGATTATTATATTTTATTTGAATATATATCAAAACAAAGGTTTGAAAAATATTTTAGTAATTTTATAAAGAGTTACACAACGAAAAATTAATTTTTTAAAAATTTGTGGACTGACCACAAAAACCATAGTTATTAAACGGTACATATTAGAATTATGTTTTCAAGATTATAGGTTTTTGCGGGTTAACATGAATAATATTTAATTCATTGCAAAAACGGGTTAAATAGACATGTCAGTCCGGATTGACAGTTTTTTATATAATTAGTACATATTATAAAATTCAGATAAATTTATTTTTTCTTAAATTTCAAAACAATTTTTAAGAAAAAATTATCCCTAACGCGGGTTGAATCCTAGTTTCTAAATAATTGATTGTGCCGGATCATTCTCTAGTAGATTATATATCAAACCCCAAATCTTGTAACAATTTATCTTAATTTTTAATTAGCGTACACGTTAAAACAATAGAGAAACTTCAAGACGGTTTCCACTTCACATAAATCTCCTAACGACCCAACAAAAAATGCAAAAGAGAAAAAGCCCAAAAGAGACCTTAAAACGACGAGTCTCGCCGATCCAATCCCATTCACAACAAAAGCAATAAGAACATCTTTTCTTTTCCCCTTCCTCACTCCAATTCCCACAAGACGAGAAAGTTCACAACAACCATAAGTTTCGAACGGAAACTTCTCTCTATCTTCCTCTCTTATGGCGACACCGAATCAGGAAGCAATCGGCACTTTCATTAGCATCACCGGCGCTTCAGACGCCGTCGCCCTTCAGAAGCTAGAGGTGATTCGAATTTTACTCATCTGGATTTATGTTTCTTTCTGTCCTTTTTCGCGATTCTTCATGTGTTTAGATGCAATCTTGTTTGGGTTTTGATGATTTTTTGGGAAGTTTCTCGAGTCGATAAAGTTAAAGTTCGATGAGACGATCGTTTGATTATCGGATGCTTTTCTCTCACTCTTTTCGGTTCTTTGTTTTATTTCAAATCTCTGATGGTTTGGGTTGTAATCGAAGTTGATTTTCAGAATTTTAGGTCATTGGATGGTTTGATTTAGTTTCTTGGAGCGTTTCTGTTCTTACATTGCTGATTAGCTCTACGGTTTCTATTGAATTCTCGCGTTTATCGTACTTAGTACTTGTTCATTGATGATTTGTATGATTTTCGCCAATGTTCGCAGAGGTTTTCTTCGAATTTGAGTGCTGATTTAGACTAGTCTATGCTTCTTTAGATGTAGTACAGTTTGTCTTGTGGTTGCCTTATTCTTATTAGGTTGATATGTATTGTCTTAGTATCAATATAAGTATTGTACTTGGTGTAGCTGATGGATTTTTTTTTTTTTTCCAATATTAACTTCCTTTTGTTATGGCAGGAACATCGTGGTGATCTTAATCAAGCTGTGAATGCATATTTCAGCGAGGGAGATCGAAATGCGTATGCCATCCATCTCACTCATGTTATTCAACCTATTTATTTATCTTTTTCATCTGCAAATTTATCATTTCTTGTGTGTGGTACGTTCTTATGATCATTGTGCAGAGTACGTGAAGCACCAGTGGATGTCCCTCACAACGATGCAATGGATATAGATGATGTGATCCCGGCTGCACAAACTCCTCTATCTCTTCTCACTGCAGCTAGAACAGCGGCCCCCTTTTCGCTTTTGGATTCAAACTTTGGTAGAAGTATATTTGATAACGATCCTCTTATGCCACGCCCACCTCCATTTGTTAGTCATCCCAGAGAGGTTAGGCAGATACCCATAGAGGTTAAGGATAGCAGTGGGCCATCAGAACGATCTAGTGATGCTCCTACTATCGAGGATGTGACAGAAACAGCACATGTTCAGGGTCCAGCTACCCAAGGGACGGTAATTATAGATGAAGAGAGCGATGATGATATTCCTTTTGCACCAACAACAAGAAGTAGGCAAGCTATACATGCTGGTCCTGCACCCAATAATATTCAAGATTACAATGATATAGAAGAAGAGATGATCCGAGCTGCCATTGAGGCCTCAAAAATGGAGGCTGAGGTAAGCTTTTCTAAGAGAATGGGCAGTATTAGGGTTTGTCTTCTTGTTTATCTTGGCTTATCGATTTAGCAAAATTTTGAATTGTTTTATAGGGATTAAATAATCCTTTGCCTGAAGAGAGGCCGTCTCACATGAGAGATGATGATGACATAGCAAAAGCTGTCACAATGTCATTGAAGGTCTGTGGTTGTCTCCTCTCTCTCTTATTTTTGCTTCCATCTCCCTTTGATCTCTTTTAACATAAGCAAGTGCAGTCAGCGGAGGAAGAAGTTTTGCGCAATCAAGGGTATAAAGCCTCAACTTCAGAAATAGGAGCTTCTGAAACGGCTGCTGCTCAAGGACCTCAAGATACCCAAGCCATGAACGGAAGGTTTGTTGGTTCTATCTGTAACGCTTTGCTACTGTGTTATCTCTGAGCTTAATATCTGCAGTTGCAAAAACTTCTGTCAAGCGGTTTATTTACTGGTGTTTGCCAAAAAGAGAGGCCTAACAAATTGTCTTTTATATTGTCTAGACTGGCAGCACCTAGCGCACCATTTGAGGATGACTCTGATGATGTTGATGAGGAACCTCTTGTTAGACACAGGCCAAGACGTGCGGCGTCTGGATCCCTGCCCCCACCTAACGCTGACCGTTCCCGGAGCGGGAGTCCTGAAGGAGAAGATCCAGCGGATATTGGCAATCGGTTTCCTTCTGAGGTATCAATAAAATCTGTTTTTTTTTTTTCTAACACCGAGACCAGACTAGTATACATGTATTACTTTACAGTTAAGAATCCTAGAGTAGCTAGTCCATGCCATTACTGATACTCTTTTATTAATGCTCAAGTGGGGAGGCATTTCGTCTGAGGAACATGATGAAGCTGTGATGCTCGAGGCAGCCATGTTTGGTGGCATTCCTGAAACTGGATATAATCATCTTCCATTCTTACCTCCTCAGCAGAGAGCAGCACCACGTCCACCCTCACCTTCATTGACAGCTCAGAGGTTGATACGAGAACAGCAGGTTAGGCAACACATAATAGTTGCTTGAGTAAACCCCTTTATTTTATTGAGGGTTATTGACTTATTGGTAATAATAAAATTTCTTGTCAGGATGATGAGTATCTTGCATCCCTGCAAGCTGACCGAGATAAAGAACTGAAATCCATTAGAGATGCTGAGGCACGTCAGCTAGAGGAAGAAACTGCTAGAAAGGCTTTTTTGGAGGAAGAAAAGAAAAAAGAAGAAGAAGCTCAAAGAAAACTTGAGGAGGAACAGGTGCCGCTTCTGTTTTCACATATAACCCTCTTTCTAAAGCCCGTTCAAACAAGTTTTCCTTAATTCTTGATTCCGGATTGTTACCGAGACTCCTGCAAGTAGATAGAGAAAGATCAGCTAAACCACATGCACCTTCCAACCCCCTTTCTTGCTTCATAAAGATGGATCTCTATACCATACAATGATTATGAAAAATAATCTGTTTTAGCGTTGCTATTTAGGCTGGTTTTGCACAAATTTTAGTGAAGGCTGTTCTCTTCTTACTACTGATTACGGTAATTTCCTCTGAATGTTGTTGCAGGAGCTAGAGAGGCAACTAGATGCAAAAGAAGCGTCTCTACCTAAAGAGCCACAAGGAGATGAAGAGAATGCCATTACCCTTCTAGTCCGGATGCCAGATGGAACTCGACGTGGCCGCCGATTCCTTAAATCCGACAAACTCCAAGTGAGTTTTCCAGAAAATCCATTTCACTTTGCTATTGCATTTACTCAAATTATATACCTAAATAACCGTTGATGGCTGTTTTGCAGTCTCTTTTCGACTTCATAGACATTGCCAGAGTGGTGAAACCCAAGAGTTACAGACTGGTAAAACTTCTGCATCCTTATCAATAAATCCTCTCTTAAGTCATACCTAAAAATGTTGCTGACTGCCATAGTGTGTGTAAAGCAGAAATGTTATGCTTAACCGGTTTTGCCCCTCAGGACTGGTCCTTGATGGGCCAGTTTAAAATCAGTTGAGATCTTACAGGGTCTAAGTTTTGGTGTGTGATGAAACAGGTGAGGCCATACCCTCGGCATGCGTTTGGGGATGGAGAAAGTGAGTCGACTCTGAACGATCTTGGATTGAGCAGCAAACAAGAAGCATTGTTCCTTGAGCTTATCTGAGCTCTTAAAATATAGCAGACTTACATTTGGTCTTCTGCTTAGAAACTCTTTTAATTTTCATGTTTTTTTTTTTTTTTTTTTTATCTTTCTTTCTATAAAAGAACAAATATTTGTTGGGACTTGGGAGGGATCTATCATAAGTTATACAACAACCGTCGTTTCAGTTGTACATACCTTATTACATTGTCTGCAGAACAAAAGCAAACTGAGAACATACTTGTCGGGAGAGAACATGCCTAAACACAGTCATATGCATTCTTGTTAAAGCAGTGTCGAAGCATCCTTCAACATATAACCATGTTGAAAACAAAATTACATTAATGGCTAACGTGTTCATTTGTCAAACATTAACAGCGAGACACTCTAATAAACGACATGACCTGGGGACAGTAAGCACAATATCACACCACTCAATCTTCCCATAAACCTCTTGTTCGTTGAGCCTTTCAACCGCAATCACAGCACACCAAATCATCTTCTTGTCAAAGCCAATAGCAGGCCCTCTATTCTCCCACAAAACCGCAATCTTTCCACCAAAATCTACCAACCTAACACGACTACGATGCTTTGGTTGTTTAGGAAGTTCTTCCAATCCCTTCAAAACTCTCCACAATCTCTCCTCGGAGTCGTACCATTGGAGCATTCTGGACATTACAGAACAGTAAACGTTATCTATTACGCAAGAAGCAAAAAAAGGAACCCGAACTCAAAGGCGTCGTCTCCAGATCTTCCACCACATCCCATTTATTTTCCTTGGGCTCGTAAACCATATTTTTATCAGTCCCAAACACGTAAAGCTTTCCGTCCATAGCTAAGCTTTTTAATATGTAACTCTCTTCGAGTATCTCTGCTCTAGGGCTTGGCAAATGCTCCCACATTTGGGTTCTCGGATCGAAAACCTCTATCAAATCCGAATAACCCGGATCGGGACAGCCTTCCACTACATATATTTTTCCCATCAAGAACACTCACGGTGTCCCACTTTCGGTTTATCCGCATGCTTGGAGCTTCGTGCCAAGTGTGAGACCGACAGTCCTGGACGAGAACGCAAGATCGATGTACGTGCCAATCATGTAGATATTCGAACCAATTGCAATATGATACCAAGCAGTCGAAGGAGAAAAGTTATGAGTTTGGACTGAGACCATAACATTGTCACTTGACTTCTCCTCTAATGGACCAAAGCACGGAGTGAAGCAACTTGAGTTAGGCTTAGGTTTAGGGTTAGGGATTCGAGTTGGTCTTTGGCATAGAGTGAACCAACGTGGCTTAGGCTTAGATTGAAATATAGAACTGAAACTTAAGCACATATAAAGACAAATCTCTGTCCGGCCTAAGAGCGTCCAGGTCTCGTAAATCTCAAGCGATGCAATGAGAGAGCGAAACCTCTTGGAGACTAAGGAGAGAGTCCGGTAGTACAATCTCGAGAGGCGGGCTAAGCAATTCAACAGTAAATCATCGGGAAGATTATGCATATTAACCGGTGAATAAGACTCTTTGCCGTTCGTCATCAGCGGAAAAAAACGCTTTGAGAGTACATCAAATTCGTTTCACTGCCAAAGCTCGTCTTCGAATCTGATGCAGATGTTCGCGATTTCTCCTCTAATGGCGGCTGGATCGGATCATCACAAACCCTAGAAAAATCGCAGCTTCGTTCCATGATCTGGTTTACTCCTTGGTTCGGTTCGGTTCGATTTCAAGTTTATTGCGTTTGGGCTGTAATAGAAACTGGGCCCTTGAAAAGGCATTTGTAACTTTTTACTATATTATAACTCGGCGTCCGCACACATTTTTTTTTTTTTTTTATGAAAATTTGTAATATAATTTGTGTTTATTTTTATGTTTAGATATAATTTTTTTTGTAGATTTAATTTTTGTAATATGAGACATATTTATTTTGTGTTTAGATACGTATTGTTTTTGTAGATTTAATTTTCGTAATATGAGACACAAATTTATTATGTTTAGATATAATTTGTTTTTGTATATTTAATATTAATAATATGAGATACATATTTATTTTATGTTAACATACCAATGACAATACTATATGTAATAGAAAGGTTACCAGCTATCCACTCTTAGGACATATTGACTATATTATAAAAAAGTTGACTAATGTTATAATTATATATGTTGATAATATAGTATCATTTTAGTATTCTATACTTTTACTAAAATACTTTCACTTTGTTTAACACATGATAAAAGATTGATGGAAAATAAAACTCCAAAAAGTAAGAAGTAATGACATTCTTGTTATTATTTTCAAAGGAGATGGGTACATTGTAATAGACCTAAAGAGGTGTACCATTTTCACAATTTTCTTTATGGGTATACCCCTGTCAAACCGCAGCACCACAATGTACTATTTTAACAATTCTCCCTTATTTAAAAGTCAAATTCTCTACAACATTTTCTTGAAGTAAAAGGGGGACACCATTGTTTAAAAGACTACAATTCTATACCCGCGCACGGGTTTAAAAGACTACAATTCTTCAATACCAGAAAATGAGAAATGCTTGAAACATACATATAGATTCACGAAACTTGTAATGAATAAGGTACAAATTGTTTAATATTTTCTCTCTTGCTGATGTATAATCGAATAAATTGCTTTACTCTCTTCATTTGTCCAGGCGGTGCAGCACCAACTTTCTTCATTGTTGGTCTCTACCTGCAACTGAAATTGACATATATTGATATTTCAAACATAATTATAACAAAAAACAACATTCATGAACAACGATTGGAGTCTGAGTTTTAATGTTTTGAAATTAGTAGTACCTTCAATTTACATGGAACCGCTATTCATATTTGGATGGATTGAGACTTGAAACAGTCTACAACATATAACAAAACCATTAGAATCTATTATGAAAGTAGTAATATTCGTTTGAAAGAGTAATCGATCTTTGAATGGAATTTGTGGTGTGAGATTGGCCAAGGAAATTTGCAATATTTATAAGAGAAGAAGACTAAATTATAGGGTTTGCGATATTTTAGTTTTGAATATAATAATTGATCATAATCACCAACAAAATCTTTCCAATAGTTGAAAATCTTCCTAAAATTAAGATATTGATAGAGATTTGTGATTAATTAGAATAGTTAATATATTTTAAATAGGATATTTAGGAACGAAAATTTATTGATAAGTTCCAAAAAAACATATCTACAGATTTGCATCTATTTAAGTTACAAAAAAATTAATTAGGATATCCTTTAATTTTAAAAAGAAAATAATTAGGATTTCAATTTTTAGAAAGAATTTAATTCGTATTTATAAATCGTAACAAATAGTGTGGAGAATATTTTATTTATAATTTTTGCTTGATTGTCAAATCGTTTAGATAAGTTAATCATCATAGCTTCATGTATGGCTACTAATTATCTGTGGGATTTTTCGGAGAATATTTCATTTATAAATAATTTATTTGTTGATCACATTTTCCATATATATATTTTTTCTTAAACATTTTGGGATTCATTTATTTTGCAAAAAATTTCATAATCGATTTCAATTAGGTTAACTAATATCTTACTTCCAAATCTTGCATCGTACGGGTAAGATATGCAAAGTTTGTTTGAGATTTAACAAAAATATGTTTAATGTTTTATTTTGTATACTCTAAATAAAGAAAATAGGTAAATTAAATCTTGAATTTTTGGAATTATTTTTAAATATAAATTAAAATATATGTTTGTATTAATATTGTACTAAATCGACTTGTTTGGCAACTAATAGTTATCCACAAAAAATAGCCAAATTTTGTAATATAATTTGTTTTGTTTTTTTTTGCATTTAGATATAATCTTTCTTGGCGTAAAAAAAAAGATATAATTTTTCTAATAAGTGACAAAGATTTATTTTGTGTTTAGATATAATTTGTTTTTGTATATTTAATTTTTTCTAGTATTAAATATGATCGTGATTATAAAAACATAATTCTAACTCGTCCGTTCATATTAATCCGAAAATGACTGCGATTATAAAAACATAATTCTAACCCGCATGTTCATATTACCGTACAATATAACTATTTACTAATTTCAAATATTCAAAATTTTAGGCTGATTGATTATGATAAAAATATACAATAACATATCGTTTAACATCTCCTTCATTATGAGAATATTATTTAATTTTGAATATTTAAATTAAATCTAAATTAATATCCGGTTTATTATTTTTGTAAAGATATAATAACAACTGATTTTTGTGATTTTTGATAATTGATATAACCTATATTTACTTAAATCCAAATTAGTCTAAATTCAAATTTGAATTTTTGGAATTATTTTTAAATCTAAAAAAAATCCAAACTAAGGAATTTTTGTAAAGATATATATTTATGTTTTCGTAAATAGTAAATAATTAAAGATTTGATAAGATTTTGCTATAATTTCGAAAATAGTAATAATTAAAGATTTGCTAAGATTTGACAAATATAATTAATTTTTTTTAATTTTAAAAAAAGATTTCTCTTTGGCAACAGGAATACAAAAAAGAGAATAGTAGTTATCCAGTATAGGAATAGATTAAAATTAAAATTTTCTTTGTTTGGTTACAAAATGTTCCCCGTTTTAATAGTATAGATACTAATGAGATGAGATGATTTAAACCAAATTTGAAATTAGAGTTAACGAATCGAAAATTTTGTATTTAGTATCAAGAGAATAAGGGTTTTCAACAACATGATTTCTACCAACTTTGGACTCGAGTGGTGTTAATGTTACACATGGACGACATTATTAGTAGTCATTAGGACTCGAACCCCTGCGATAAATACCGTATAATAAAATGTAATATGGAAAGTTATTTAAAACAATTAGAAGTGGAAATGCATCGAACGAAAATTAATGATACGGAGATGTGAACATCCAAAAATATTATATAACTAGATAAGTATCCGCATATATATGCGAGTTTGTAATTTAATATTTTATAACCCGTGAAAAAAATTATGAAAAAAATTAGAAAACAAAATTAAATCACTCGTGAAAATATATAATACATAAATTTAGAAACAAAGTTTACGATGAAATAAATATATACATTGAAAGAAAATTTTGGTGAAGAGATGCAGTAAATAGCTTTGGATACGATTATTGAACTTTTAATTTTTTGGTGTGTAATTGAGGTGAGAAATTAGAATTCTTTTTCTTTTATGATTAATTTCCTAAATCTAAATGGAAAAACTAAAGAATGTTTTTTTCCTTTTTTATATTAATTTTGCTTTCTAGGATAAAAAAAAAATTAAAATTTTTTTTTTTAGTAACTTTACCTTTTAAGATTATGAATCGGTTATTAAATTTTCAGAATTTTTAAATCTTTTTATTAATCGATTTTAAATTTTTCCAACTTTGACTTGACACGTATCGCGATCGGGTGAATTAGCAACTTTGAAACATTCAGTTTTATATAATAAGATTTCCTTATTCTAAACTGAAATATGGTTTAAAAAAAAAAATCTTAGGCTTTTATACATTTTCTTTTTATGATTGTTATCTATTGTTTAATTTCTTTATTCTATTCTGAAATATGGTTTTTCTTTCTTTTTTTAACTTTGGTTTTTATTTATAGTTTTTGTTTAATTTCCTTAATCTAAACATAACTACTCTTTTTTCCTTTTACCTTTTAGGATTAGAAATTGATTATAAATTTTACTTTTATTGTTAATACTATGTGTTAAAATATAATTAGAAATTTATTAAACACGTGTCAAAATATAATCGATTAACTTAACACGTGTCACGATCAGGTGAGTTAGCAACTTTGAAACATTCAGTTTTATATAATATGATTGGAAATTTATTAAACATGTATCAAAATCTGATCGATCAACTTGACACGTGTCACGATCTGGCGAGTTACTATCTTTGAAACATTTTCCTTTATATAATAAGATTATCCGATTAAAAATGAGAAGGTAAGAAAATGGAAAGATACGTCTTTCTAAACCATAAAAAGCGACTAACACACCATTCTATTTGAGTTCATAATCTAAAAATTATGCAACAATGTATAATTAACCCAACATACACATTCATATGAAAGGCACTCATCTAATTAATAAAAGAAAAAAGAGACAATGAGAATAAATGATTCAATTGTAACCCACATGCTCTTTAAATTTTTTAAATGTAATTAGCGGAAAGAAAATAAACGAATATTTTAAAAAGAAGAAGCCATTAATAACTGACACCAATTTTATACGATAAATCACAACTACCGATTAATAGGCTAATTTTAACGGGAAAATCGCATTTTTAACCCTCAAAATACAAGTCACTAGTATTTTAAACATCGAAACTTTTTTACTATCACTTTAAACAATCAACCGAAGAAACTCTGGCTTCAAACCATCAAATTAGTTCTCGAGTTGGAACCAAAATAAAGTTTAACGGCATTGTTAACCTTCTGTTAACAAAATGATGTGGCTTATTTTTTTTGTTTTAATTATTTTATCACTTATTATAATTTTAAAAAATCACAAAAAATGTCTTCATCTTTTTTTGAACTAAAAAAATGTCTTCATCGTTTTTTTTTTTTTTTGCTAATAAAATGTCTTCATCTTCTTCGTTGAAATCCCACAACGATCAGCTAGAGCAAAAATGTCTTCATCTTCAATCGATCGAAGCAATTAGATCGAGAATCGATAGTAATAACGCCTCATTTAAGTTATTGAGATCGGATTATTCCAGATTTTTAGAAGAGATCGAGTTTATATTAGCTACAACTATAATCAAAATTTGGAATTAAAGATCCGATTTGGAATTGAAGATTATTGTTGGGCTCCTCAGAAATTTGAATTCTCCATAATTTTAACTACAACTATTTGATTAGCTACAACTATAATCAATAATTTTAACTATTTGATTTAACATTTCCTGTGAATATATCTTCGTGCAATGAGAACTTTTCGAAAAGATCATCATGGTACAGAATGTTGAAGTCTCCAAACGAGAATAATCAAATTCTCTTTTAGTGCAAAATTATGTGGAAAAAATTATTCAAATTTGTCATGATCTGTAAATTTTGGAAAAGATTTGGATTTCAAACAATTGAAAAGAGTTTTGATATATTTTAAGTCAACATTACCTTCAAACACCTGAACTTGTTTTGAATTTTATAACCTCATACACCATTGGACATATTATGTTCTCCGAACATAGGCTTAAGTGTGCAAGATTAGTTTTTAACACGCAGAACCCATATACATAAATTTTATATATAGACAATGTAATATTGATATTTTAATGTCCAAATAAATGGCAGAGTAAACAAATATTGAAGTATGAGATCGTTGCAAATAGAGAATGCGGACGGCAGCGCGGAAACAACATATGGAAGTATATGAGAGGAGTTAATAACAGAGAATTTATTTGAATACTTAACTGTCTTAATCTACATGGTAATTTCTGCAAAAACAATAATGTAAAAGTTCAATTTTCAGAATCGTAATTTTAAAATCTACGGTCTTCGAACAAAATCATGCATACGTAAAGAAAACCTAGAAAATTTTCAACTGAAGAAGTAAATTACAGAAATATTCACTCGAGAGGTAATCAGAGAGACATATTCGATCGAAAAAAACGTAAGACTTTTTTTTATGAAGAAGTGAAATTCGAAGCACTTAAAGTCACACGAAGTGAAAATTAAGAGAATGAAATCGTGTAAATTAAGGTAAGAGAAGAAGCGAGAAATGACATTAATAGTACATTTTGTAAAATTAGAATTTGAGTGCATTCTGAAATTAATATGTATGGATGAAAGATGTGGTATGAAACAAAATAGTAGTTTCCAACAGGGAAAAAAAAAAGTGAACAATACTGAGGAATTTATAAATAAGGAGATTCAAAAAAATCAATATTTAGAAATCGTGCTACACATCTAACACAAACATTATCATGAAATGTTACATGCGATGAAGTCAAACGAAATCATTAAAAAATCCCGCAAAAATTTTATATATAGATACCATAATCAGAAGAAAAAAAACGCAAATAAAGATGTTGTAAAAGAAAAATAGACAATGATTTAAAAACGAATTATGCAAAGCAAGCAGTATACGAACAGTGAAGGGAATCCATCACAATTCAAAAAATAACATCTTTTCTCATTTTTCCTATTTACCCTTTCCCCAAAAGACTGATTACTTACTCCACGTACAATGTTTTAAAAGAGCTTAGTTATTTCCAATCTTATAATGTGGTCATCAAATCATGATTTATTGTTTTAATTCATGTTTAGATAATTTTTTTTTTGTCAACTACCCATCAGATTAAATCAAGTTATGGCCGATAGAAAGGTGGTTCCGTAGAAGAACCCCTACCGACTCTGTCTGACTTACATGGAAAAATAAGATACCTCGTGCTCGAACCTCTTTTGCAAGAGAGTCGGTACGTACATTTAACGCACGAGAAATATGGACTATGCTAAAATTCTCAAAAACATCTCTAAGAAGGTAGATAGAATCCAATTCTGAAGAAAAAGCTGGTCAGTCCACCGGATTTTCAATCATTTCCACCAATTCTGAGCAGTCCGTCTTGATTCGAATAGTCGATATACTCTTTTCCCTAAGGCACGACATAGCCCAAAGTAGTCCGTCTATCTCTGCATGAAACGCCGAAAGGCTTCTACGACACCCTTGAAGTCCAAAGATCTCTTGTCCCATGTGGTCCATATGACTCCACCCTAGGCCGCTGACCGGGCCATGGTCGATCCAAGAGGCATCGATTTGACAAGTCGGGATTCGTTGGTCCACGAGGGGGGCTCTCGAGACATCATGTTCCCGTGGGGCTTCCATCTCTTTTTCTCTTCTTCATGTTTAGATAATTATTTAAGTCTATTTTCGTTTTTGGGTCAAAATATGTCTTTTAGACCCTTTATCTTCTTCTTCATGCATTGTTTTCATTAAATTCATTTCCCTAAATTATGTGCATGTAGAGTAGCTTTTATTACAATATTTGATGTATTTTCTCTATATATAGAGACTCATTTTCATGGAATAAAATCATATTGAAGTCGAGTAAAAATCAGAGAGGTTTTCTCTTTTTTTCAAGATGTGAATTCTTGATATTTTTTGATTCTAAGTTCATTGGTGAGATACCCTTGAACTAGACTCGTCCAGCTGTATCAAAGGCCTTGTCATAGCCTTTGTGGTGCTATCGATCCACCCATCTATCCATCTACCATCACTATCGATCCTCTAGAGAGTGCCGTACAGCCAACTAGAGTTTCACCACCGGTTCCTACATCACTTTAAAACCAGATTCTTGATATACTATATCTTGAGTAAGAGAAATTAAGAACACAGACAGTGAAAAGGAGAAATATGTGAATGACAATTTTGAGTTATTAGTTATGCAAACACACAGGAAATGGTAATGAATAGTAGCAGTGCATACCAAAAAGTAACCTAACTCGATCAAAAAAGTTGATAGAAGGCTAAAACTTGCAANCCTAAAATTTCATGTCCATCTTGTCTCCTATACATATGGAAGGTCACAATTCGTCTTCTTCTTCTACTTCAGTTTCGTCTCTAAACCCTAGCTCTGAGCATGGCAACAACTCTTCTGTGCCTCCTCTTTCCGCCTCTCCTTCCTCTGGAATTGGATCCCTCAGCCTCGCTAGACCTTCTTTCCCCACTGCTGATTTCTCCAGCGGCTCTCGGGGTAAGAGTATTGATAAATTAGCTACCCGGTTTTTGAGGAAAATCCTCCGTCTTTGAGAAAAAATCATGGCAGGTAATATTTAGGAAAATCCTCCGTCTTTGAGAACTTGCTTTGACTGAGATCTTAATCCGAACCCACCCATAACATCGTTTTTACAACACCTTCGATTCTATATATTAGTGTTTTCCGTTTGTGAGTGAACAAACTTTTTTTTATCACACGCAGCTTCAGAGACGAATCCGGAATGGGATTCTAAACTCCATGTCCACGATACCTTGTCCACAAATGCAGAGAGTTAGATATGCTTGAACGTTGCTTGTAAAAATGCCCCAACGAAGCTATTGGTTTAGTACTAGATTACCAATTATGTCCCTGCCATTTTTTCCCCAATTGCAAAGCTTGTCTTGTTCATAAACCTCTTGTTAGGATTTTTGTGATGCTCATGGATTGTTCACGTAGATCTGTCCATGCTAACTTAGCAATGATTTTTATTGAACGATTGTGTAAATGATTGATGAACTAGTGGTGGTTGGATACGAGAGCGTGGTTTCTAAAGTGTGGATACGAGAGCGTGGTTACAAGAGCGTGGATGCGAGAGTGTGGATGCGAGAGCGTGGATACGAGAGCGTGGATGCGAGAGTGTGGATACGAGATCGTGGATACGAGAGTGTGGATACGAAATCGTGGATATGCGGCCGTCAAAGTGATCCAATGAACAATTTGTCAAAAGAGATGGAGATTGTGAAGGGAATATGAACGAAGGAGAAGGAAATTTATGACTGCAGTGATATACAGTCACTTGGTAGACATGAAACAATTAATCTCAAAACAAAAACCAAAATACCCAATTCTTGGTAGAAATCAGAACACTCAAATGAATTTACACAACTTCTATATCGTGGTCAGAATACAAATAGAGGAATACTGTAAAAGCACAAGATCTTTAGTTGCTTATTTTGTTCGCTTTGATCTTTAGTTGCTCTGATCAGTGTTGATCTCATGTTGATATTATTATTACGTCTTTACTTGATCGAATCTCTTAACATGTGTCCATGCTAAAAGATACCGTGGACACAATTAGCATTTGCAAAAAGTACGTTATCCATATAGAAAATTAAAAATGGACAGGTTTGTCTGGTTATGTATCACCAGATTTATAGCAAATTTGAAGCAAAATCTGTTTGTTATGCTTTGTTGGAGCCTGCAAAACCATCTAAACAATTTCAATTTGCTAAAAACAATTATGACTGCAGTGATATACAAACACTTGGTAGACATGAAGCAATTAATCTCAAAATAAAAACCAAAATACCCAATTTTTGGTAGAAATCAGAACACTCAAAATGAATTTACACGACTCTTTGTCCATCTCTAAAGTTCACGTCTTATATCCACGCTCTCGTATCCACGATCTCTTATCCACGCTCTTGTATCCCCTTCTCCTTCGACAAATTGTTCACCACACTACCATCTACCATCCATTAGATCACTTTCGCGCTCTCGTGTCCACGTTGTAGTATCCACGCTCTCGAATCCTAATATGCAAACCTTTTGCAATTCATACTTTTAGAAAAGTACAAACAAAACCAGTGTGACAAATCAGCCCAAACTCAAACAGATTCTACAGTTATGGGATCGATACATACCACTACTTTGTGGATCCATGATCGAAACAATGACATATGAAGACCACGTTTCTCAAGTTTAGCCGCTTTGATAAAGTTATCAACCTAGATATGGTGGACATGTTCGGATGGACAAGACGACCAGGCCAATTTCAGATGGACAGTTACCTAGATGTGCTTAGTGCGCGTCTAGAAGACAAAGTACTTTATGAAGATCTAAAAATGCAGAATGCTCAGAAATTTACTTAAAAACTTTATGAAGATCCAAACGTAGAATGCTCAATACCAAATTTGATCAGAAAACTCATCTAAAATATCCAATCAAAGATATGAACAAGAATAAAATCAAATGATACCAAATTCAACATTAAATCAGGAAACCCAAATTGGATCACATGGCGTCAGTGACGCCGCGTCACTAACCATAAGTTTCAAATCAGTCTCGGAAATAGGGGAACGTAGGGGCACGACTCTGACCTAGAAGATCAACGCAACACCCGAAACAGAACCTGAACGATGCAAGGACGACCGTTTCTCGTCGATGGAGGCCATTCCGAGGCCGTCAGATTTACTCGATTGGAAGGATTTTTCGCTGGTAGAAAACAATGTGTCGGAAGTACGAAAGACGGGGTGTTTGTTGGTTGCCGGCGGATGTTGTCGGCGAGACGACTTTTTTCTTCTTTCAGATTCAATCGCCGGCGTCGCTAGCAATTATGTTCTATTGGTTTTTAAAGAAGAGCTACATAATCGTGACTAATGACAGAAGGATATAATAGTCTTTACACAGGATGAAAGTGTTGTGATAGCTGAAAATGTCTGTTTGTGTAAATTGAGTTTGGAAAAGTGTTTGTTTATGTAATTTTCTCCTACTTACTCCACATACAATGTTTTAAAAGAGCTTAATTATTTCCAATCTTATAATGTGGTCATCAAATCATGATTTATTGTTTTAATTCATGTTTAGATAATTTTTTTTTTGTCAACTACCCATCAGATTAAATCAAGTTATGGCCGATAGAAAGGTGGTTCCGTAGAAGAACCCCTACCGACTTTGTCTGACTTACATGGGAAAATAAGATATTTCGTGCTCGAACCTCTTTTGCAAGAGAGTCGGTACGTACATTTAACGCACGAGAAATATGGACTATGCTAAAATTCTCAAAAACATCTCTAAGATAGAATCCAATTCCGAAGAAAAAGCTGGTCAGTCCACCGGATTTTCAATCATTTCCACCAATTCTGAGCAGTCCGTCTTGATTCGAATAGTCGATATACTCTTTTCCCTAAGGCACGACATAGCCCAAAGTAGTCCGTCTATCTCTGCATGAAACGCCGAAAGGCTTCTACGACACCCTTGAAGTCCAAAGATCTCTTGTCCCATGTGGTCCATATGACTCCACCCTAGGCCGCTGACCGGGCCATGGTCGATCCAAGAGGCATCGATTTGACAAGTCGGGATTCGTTGGTCCACGAGGGGGGCTCTCGAGACGTCATGTTCCCGTGGGGCTTCCATCTCTTTTTCTCTTCTTCATGTTTAGATAATTATTTAAGTCTATTTTCGTTTTTGGGTCAAAATATGTCTTTTAGACCTTTTATCTTCCTCTTCATGCATTGTTTTCATTAAATTCATTTCCCTAAATTATGTGCATGTAGAGTAGCTTTTATTACAATATTTGATGTATTTTCTCTATATATAGAAACTCATTTTTATGGAATAAAATCATATTGAAGTCGAGTAAAAATCAGAGAGGTTTTCTCTTTTTTTTCAAGATGTGAATTCTTGATATTTTTGGATTCTAAGTTCATTGGTGAGATGCCCTTGAACTAGACTCGTCCAGCTGTATCAAAGGCCTTGTCATAGCCTTTGTGGTGCTATCGATCCACCCATCTATCCATCTACTATCACTATCGATCCTCTAGAGAGTGTCGTATAGCCAACTAGAGTTTCACCACCGGTTCCTACATCACTTTAAAACCAGATTCTTGATCTACTATATCTTGAGTAAGAGAAATTAAGAACACAGACAGTGAAAAGGAGAAATATGTGAATGACAATTTTGAGTTATTAGTTATGCAAACACACAGGAAATGGTAATGAATAGTAGCAGTGCATACCAAAAAGTAACCTAACTCGATCAAAAAAGTTGATAGAAGGCTAAAACTTGCAACCAAGTTCAAATTTTTACAGTTTTGTTTTTAGATATTCAAAAATCGTGACGTTGCAGTAGTTTAACAAAGAAAACACCCTCAATAAAGGAGTTAATCTGGTATTCAATTTGAGGCCGAAACATCAAAGATTACGTTAGACGAAAACGAAGTTGGTAATTAATGTAAGAAACACTCAGATTGAGATACAGAACTGAATCTTAAGTTGGTCTTTGGCATAGAGTGAACCAACGTGGTTTATACTCAGATTGAGATACAGAACTGAATCTTAAGCACATATAAAGACAAATCTCTGTCCCGCCTAAGAGCGTTCGGGTCTCGTAAATCTCAAGCGATGCAATGAGAGAGCGAAACCTCTTGGAGACTAAGGAGAGAGTCCGGTAGTACAATCTCGAAACGCGAGCTAAGCAATTTAACAGTAAATCATCAGGAAGATTAAGCACATTAACCTGTGAAGACTCTTTGTCGTTTGACATTAGCAGATAACGTAGAGAGTAATCAAACTCGAGAGGCTTATTAACAACTAGTTTATACTGGAAAAAAAAAAACTAGTTAATAAGAAGAAAAACATTTATGCTCTCTGCAAAAACGGTCCTCTAATTCTTGGATTAGTCAGCCTTTTATAGAATTCATTTCCTTAATTTCCTTTTTGTCTTTTACCTTTTCTAGATTAATTTCCTTCTCTTGTATGCTAATTTCCTTCTCTTGTATACAATTGAATCTAGACCTTTTGGGGCGTTAGTTTTGTACCTTACTATTTTGTTTTGAGTCGTTTTTTGCGAATCCCCCCATCTTTTTTTTATCTAGTTTGTACTTTGTAGTTTTGCATTTTAGTTTACATTAAGAAAAGAAAAGAAAACAAACAATATGGTGTTTTGTGAATCAATAAGCTTTGTTTGCAAAAACAAAAGCAAACAGTTTTTTTTTCCACGGATGTGTTTGGGGAGAGAAAAACAGAGTGAAGCAGATCACCAGGCAAAACAGAGCAAAACAGAGAAGAGAGGAAAACAACACATAACTGAGAATATGACTAAACAAAAGTACTTAACAGAGAAACGTCATATGCATTCCACTTTAAGCAGTATAGAGAATCCATCATCGTACTGAAAACCAAATCATGTAAATGGCTAATGTTTTGATTCATCAAAGATTAACAGCAACAACAGATTTCGGTAAATATGGCTTGGGGGCTGTAAGCACAACATCACACCACTCAATCTTCCCATAAATCTCTTGTCCGTTGTTGCGCCTTTCAAGTGCAATCTCAGCGCACCAAATCATCTCCTTCTCAGAGAAAATAGCACACACTTTCTTCTCCCACAAAACCGCAAGCTTTCCACCATAATCCACCAATTTAACGGAAGTTAAGTGTTTTGGTAATCTAGGAAAATCTTTCAAACCTTTCAAATCTTTCCACGATCTTCCCTCAAAGTCGTACCATTGAAGCTTCCCGGACGATCCACAGCAGTATAGAACGTTATCTATCACGCAAGAATTTATATATACCCTAAAAAGCAAATGCATCTCCAACAATGCTACCACATCCCATTTATTTTCCTTGGGCTTGTAAACCATAACTTTATCAGTCCCAAACAGGTAAAGCTTTCCGTCGATGGCTAAGCTTTTGTATAAATATTTCATGCGTATCTCCGCGCTAGGGCTTGGCACATGATCCCATATTTGGGTTTTGGGATCAAAAAATTCGATCAAATTTGAGGACTCGAGATCTTTGAA
Source organism: Eutrema heterophyllum (assembly GCA_002933915.1). Classification (NCBI taxonomy): domain Eukaryota; kingdom Viridiplantae; phylum Streptophyta; class Magnoliopsida; order Brassicales; family Brassicaceae; genus Eutrema; species Eutrema heterophyllum. The sequence goes on from PKMM01018528.1 coordinate 265,209, forward strand.
GCCTTCCACTACATATATAATCCCATCAAGAACACTTACGATGGGGTTCTTTCGGGCAACCCGCATGCTTGGAGCTTCGTGCAAGGTGTGAGACCGACAGTCCATGAAGAAAACCCTAGACGATAACTTGTTGCATTCGCCAATCATGTAGATATTAGAACCAACTGTGGTACGAGTCCACCATAAAATAGGAGTTGGAGTTGGGACTGAGACCAGAATATTGTCACTTGATTTCTTCTCTTCCTTCCTAGGGCGATTCATTACGATTTTATATGATCTAAAGCAGGAAGTGAACCATCCTGAGTTAGGGTTAGGGTTAAGGATTCGAGTTGGTCTTCGGCATAGAGTGAACCAACGTGGTTTAGAACGAGAACTGAAACTTAGGCACACATAAAGACAACTCTCCTTGCGGCCTAAGAGCGTTCGAGTCTTGTAAAGCTCAAGCGATGCAATGAGAGAACGGAATCTCTTGGAAACTAAGGAGAGAGTCGGGTAGTACAATCTCGAGACGCGGGCTAAGCAGTTCAACAGTAAATCATCAGGTAGATATGGCATATCAAGCGGTGACGACTCTTTGCCATTCCACATTGGCAGATAACGTTTCAAGAGTAATCAAACTTGCCCTTTTTTTTCTCTTGTAACATCAAAGTCGAGAGCCTTATTTATAACTGCTTAATATATATTGGAGAACTATTTTCCTAAATCTAGTTGACTCATCACAATCGATCTTGATTGAGATGTATAGTAGCTAGTCCTATTAGGAAATCTTTTAAGAGATAAGATCGAACCGGATAAAGCTAATTTACAAATATATCTATACAAGATATTCGGATTTATCTGCAAGATATTCGGATTGAACTTAGCTTTATCACCAAGACTCTGTTGGGCTGTGCTAGATATACGTACTAAAATCAGATGAAAAAGACTTTTATACAATGATTAAATGTTGATTCAAACCGAATTTGAAACTAATAACTAACGAACCAAAGATTCAACTTTTTGTGTTTAATAGTTAAAAATAACGTTTGATTTATGCATGGACATCAAAAGTGAAAGATTTCTAGGTCTGACTCTAGTGAATGTAAGGACTACGGGCGACATTGTTAATTTATAAATATATTTTTTCTTTAATCAACAATTAATATAATATACATCCTATCATATTTGAATTCGAGTGATAATACAACAACCACCTTAGTATCCTTTATGTCTAACCACTAGATAAAAATTGGTTATGAACAAATTAGACTTGTTTTATAGTCTCCTTGTCAAGGCTCTTCAAACGCTTGAAGTAACCAAATCTGGTGTTTTGTGAATTGTGAATCAGTAACTTTGTCTGCAAAACAAAAGCAAACAGCTTTTTACATCCCTTTCTATCTTATGAGTTAAGCCTAAACGGAAGGAGATAGGGAGAGGGATAACAACAGATCTCAAACAGCTAATTGTTCGGGAGAGAAAAACAGAGTAAAGCAGAGAATAGAGGAAACAACACATAACTCTAAATAAGCCAAAACAGCGAGAGAAACGTCATATGCTTTCTACTTAGCAGTAGAGAAAATTCTACATCTTATTGAAAACAAAATTATTAATGGCTAATGTGTTCATTCATCAAACATTAACAGCAAGAAATTGCAACAAAAAACATGACTTGGGGACTGTAAGCACAACATCACACCACTCAATGTTCCCATAAACCTCTTGATCGTTGCGACTTTCGACCGCAATCACAGCACACCAAATCATCTTCTTCGTAGAGCCACCTATAGCACGCACTTTCTTCTCCTCCCACAATACCGCAATCTTTCCACCATAATTTACCAATCTAGTACGATTATAACGCTTTGGTAAATTAGGAAGTTCTTCCAAACCCTTCAAATCTCTCCAACATCTTACCTCAGAGTCGTACCATTGGAGCATTGGCATTATATAACAGTACATTACATTATCTATCACGCAAGAAGAATGGTCAGAAGCATAACCCAAACGCCTATCCAATCCTACTACGTCCCATTTATTTTCCTTGGTAGTGTAAACCACATTTTTATCTCCAAACAGGTAAAGCTTTCCGTCGATGGCTAAGCTTCTTAATATTGAACTCCCGACTATCTCCGCGCTAGGGCTTGGAACAAGATCCCATATTTGGGTTTTGGGATCGAAAAACTCGATCAAATTCAAGCAATCCGGATATTCGTTGCTGTCCACTACATATATTTTCCCATCAAGAACACTCACAAGAGGGCACTCTCGGGCCATCCGCATGCTTGGAGCTTCGTGCCAAGTGTGAGACTGAAAGTCCATGAAGAAGACCCTAGACGAGAACGCAAGATCGATGTACGTGCCAATCATGTAGATATTCGAACCAATTGCAATATGAGAACATGCAAAGAGAAAAATTGTGAGTTGGGACCGACACCATAAGATTGTTATTTGACTTCTTCTCAAGGATTATATATGGTCTAAAGCAAGGAGTGAACCATCTTGAGCTAGGCTTAGGGTTAGGATTAGGGATTCTATTTGGTCTTCGGCATAGAGTGAACCAACGTGGGTTAGAACCAGGACTGAAACTTAAGCACACATAAAGACAAATCTCTGTGCGGCCTAAGAGTTTTCGGGTCTGGTAAAGGTCAAGCGATGCAATGAGAAAGCGGAATCTCTTGGAAACCAAGGAGAGAATCGGGTAGTACAATCTCGAAACGCGGGCTAAGCAATTCAAAAGTAAATCATCAGGAAGATATGACATATTAACCGGTGAAGACTCTTTGCCGTTTGACAATAGCAGAAATTTTTTAAGAGTAATCAAACTCGAGAGCCCTATAAACTAGTAGTATATAATACTGGAGAAATATTTCCTAAATGAAATCTAGTTTAACTCGTAACTCATTTATATCTTGTAATCTATCTAGATTTAGATATTATACTAGTTGATATATTGCGTTTTTGACGTTTTCCAATTCGCGTTTTTTTGTACATAATCGAGTCTTTTTCGATTGTTTTAGTCTTCTAGGAGTCATTTCAGGTGTAAAGGCATTTCGGGACGGAGTCCGGAGGCCTAGAACGGAAAAACGGCGAAACCGAGCAGGAAAAGATGGGATCGATCGATCCACCTCACTGGATCGATCGATCCACAAAATCGCCAAATTTCTGGATCGAGCTCTGTCTGATCCAGACCGATCGATCTGAAGAAAAAGATAGGATTGATCGATCCAGCCTCTGTTAATAGTGTAAAAACGTGTTTTGAACTATTTCACATAATTTTGTCTCTCTCTCTCTTTGACGAAAAAACTCGAAAATAAGGGGTCTAATCCCATATGTATCATATCCTCTTGTCTTTGTACTCTTCTTTTTGATCTTGGTGATTTGTAAGCTTGGAAAGCAAACCTTTGATTCTACATATTGGAGAAATTTTCTTAATCTCTCTTCTATTTCTGTTTTTGTTAATCATGTGTTCTTCATCATTTCTCTGTATTTGTTCTGTAATTATGAGTGAGTAGTTTCTTAGTTAAGCTAAGGGTGTTAAGGGATTTCATGATTTAACGGTTTATGATAGATTAAACGGAGATTTATTCGGTGGATTCTTTGTCTAGGGTGTTCTTATTGTTTGAATTACACTGATCACTTAGTTCATGATCTTAGGTTATCTAGAGCACGGGAGTGTTTGTCTAGATGCCGGAATTATCCTAGATGAGCAAAACGTCCTTATCCAACAGGAGTTGATGTTAAGGCGTTTTTGTGAACTTATCAAATCGAACTAGAAAAGCATGCTTAGAACCTTTGAATTCAACGGGAGTTAGTATTCATAGTTTTAAGCATAGGGATTAATACTNGATCTGAAGAAAAAGATAGGATTGATCGATCCAGCCTCTGTTAATAGTGTAAAAACGTGTTTTGAACTATTTCACATAATTTTGTCTCTCTCTCTCTTTGACGAAAAAACTCGAAAATAAGGGGTCTAATCCCATATGTATCATATCCTCTTGTCTCTGTACTCTTCTTTTTGATCTTGGTGATTTGTAAGCTTGGAAAGCAAACCTTTGATTCTACATATTGGAGAAATTTTCTTAATCTCTCTTCTATTTCTGTTTTTGTTAATCATGTGTTCTTCATCATTTCTCTGTATTTGTTCTGTAATTATGAGTGAGTAGTTTCTTAGTTAAGCTAAGGGTGTTAAGGGATTTCATGATTTAACGGTTTATGATAGATTAAACAGAGATTTATTCGGTGGATTCTTCGTCTAGGGTGTTCTTATTGTTTGAATTACACTGATCACTTAGTTCATGATCTTAGGTTATCTAGAGCACGGGAGTGTTTGTCTAGATGCCGGAATTATCCTAGATGAGCAAAACGTCCTTATCCAACAGGAGTTGATGTTAAGGCGTTTTTGTGAACTTATCAAATCGAACTAGAAAAGCATGCTTAGAACCTTTGAATTCAACGGGAGTTAGTATTCATAGTTTTAAGCATAGGGATTAATACTTCAGGAGGAGGTTAATCTATTATTAGGTTTGAGTTCTAGACGATTCTTAATGCAAACCCCTGTTTAAGATGCATTAATCGTTATTTGTGATTTCCCGCAACGTCACCCGAGGCTTAACGCTTTCTTTATCTGAATTTACATCGTTTTAGTTATCATTCTTAGTTTCAAAATCATAAAACCAACAAAAATCTGTCATTCGTCTTAGCTTTAATTTCATCCTGCATTCTCATAGTCGTAACATTGATCTATGTGGATTCGATCCTAAAGTGCTACAATCGACAACCGTTATGATTACGGTATAGTGTGCACTCTAGTTATTAATTGACTTGGTGAAACCACTACTTAAATCAATTTGGCGCCGTTGCCGGGGACCAATTGTTGCCTATGAGTCTTGGACGAAAGTTCAGACTAAGAATTTCTTTTTGTCGTTACTAACTCGTTTTATTGTTGCCCTTTTCCGTGCATCTCAAGTACATGACCAGGAGCCAATGCTCTGAAAATCTGCTTGAGTTGAACAACGAAGATTTGGCAAAAGTGGAACGAGAAAACAACAGAGCTAGATTGCAAAGAAGAGAAATGGTTAACTTACCGGACGATCAAAATCTGCCTGTTGATGGAGACGAACATCACGAGTATGGCGAGGAAGGGAACCTCCTGATCCCTCCTCTTCTTGCTCATGATGGCGATGGCGATCTAAACGCCAATGCAAACCAAGCAGCTGGTGCTGTTGATGTCCATAGACGAGCCGAAGCTCGGAGGCAAGCTGCTGCTGCTCAACACCAGTTGAATCAAAGACAGCCTCCACGCAGACCGATCGGGGCTATTGATACTTCTCACCAATTTTACCAGGACATAACCGCTATTCGTCCACCGCCTATTCAGAGGCAGAACTTCGAGATCAAACCTCAGATCATTGCTCTCGTCGAGAGACATCTGTTCTATGGGAAAGCTTCGGAGAATCCCATGGACCACATTGAAATGTTCGAAGAAATTTGCAGCACTATAAGCTCAAATGGAGTCCCTGCTGACTATTTGAAGTGCAAGATTTTCTCCTTCTCTTTAGCTGATCGAGCAGTGAGATGGCTCAAATCTCTAGAGCCGGGTTCTTTGACTTCTTGGGATGCAATCAGGTCAGCCTTCTTGGATCAGTTTTACACCAAATCCAAGACCGCTTCTCTCAGAATCAAGATTACTCAGTTTCAGCAAAACAGCGGTGAACCCTTCAATGAAGCATGGGAGCGGTTTAGAGAATATCTAAAGGAATGCCCTCATCATGGTTATTCCGACGAGCATGTGTTGAACATCTTCTACGATGGAGTAGATTGGGACTCCAAGAATTATCTAAATGCGGCCAGCAATGGTAACTTCATGACAAAGACCAAGGAGGAAGCTTATGAGCTTATTGAAAATCTTTCTACGAGTTCAAGTCATCGCAATCCCGAGTATGATAGAACGAGACGTGTGAGTGGTGTTGAAACACAAAGGATGGATGAGCTTTTCGCAAAGGTTAGTGGCATTGCTGCACTACTTAAAGGAAATCAAAAAGCTGTCAACTCTTGCGAAGACACTAGAGAAGAAGGACTCTACAAAGAGAGTGCTGAGCAAGAACAAGAGTACGAAGATGAGGTGAACTACATACAAAATCAGGGGTTCTTCAACAAAGGCTTCAACCAGAACTACAACAATCATCCCAATTTCTCATATAGAAGCACCAACGTTGAAAACCCGGAATACCAAGTTTATCCACAACAAACCCGGAAAACCCGGTTTTCAGCCAAAACCGACCGCTCCAAATCAAGGGATTAGCATATTCTCTAAGGGTTTCCAAGGTCAGCAAGGGGTGCAAAATCAGGAACGAAAACCATATGCACAAGGCGGGTTTCAGCAGAAACAGTTTGTGCCTAACCAAGGCGGTTATCAGCCAAGACAGCAGTTCGGGCAAGACCGAGGACAGAATAGTTTCCAAAACAAAGGCGGTTTTCAGCAGAAACATCAATTCAACAATCCTCAACCCAACCAAGAGTCCAAACTTGAGGCGATGATGCAACAATTGAGGGTTAATCAACAGAAGACGGCTAATGAGATTAACGTCAAGGTCGATGGAATGTATCAGGAAACAGCAAATTCGAGGCCATTCAAACTCATGTGAAGAAACTTGACACTCAAGTAGGTCAAACGGCGGAAGCGATCAAAAGACCTAGTGGATTTCTTCCCGGAAAAGGGGAACAAACCCCAAAGAATGAGTTTGTTCAAGCAATCACATTGAGGAGTGGGAAGGAGATTGAAACCGTGGTTGAGTCTAAGGGAAAAGATAAGATTCCCAAGATCGTAGATGTGAGAGACGATGGTGTAGTTGATGAGGCAAGTTCCTCGTCCAAATCACAAGAAGTCGAGGAGGCACCTGTAGCTCCACCAGCACGTGTCTACGTGCCTAAGGTTCCTTACCCTAGGCGCCCGAAGAAGACACAAAGAGATCTTGAGCAAGCAAAATGCAAAATGCTAGTGAATGAACTTTCGGTGAGGCTTCCTTTTATTGATGCGGTCCAGATGGTTCCCGCTTTGAAGAAGTATGTGAAAGACATGGTCACCAATAAGATTACAAGTGAAGAAGGCGTGATGATGATTACTAAAGAGTGCAGTGCTGTGTTGCAAGGTAGAATGCCCGATAAACTTGAAGATCCGGGGAGATTCGTACTATCTGTGCAAATTGGGCCTCTAACCTTTGAGCATTCTCTCTGCGATTTGGGTGCTAGCGTTAACCTCATGCCCTACGCCGTTGCTAAGTGCCTTGGTCTCACGTCATTCAAGCCAGCTAGAGTGTCGTTGGTATTTGCTGATCGTTCTATGAAGATTCCACTCGATATTTTGGAAGACTTGCCGGTGAATATTGGAGATGGTTACATACCAACGGATTTTGTAGTTCTTGAGCTAGAAACAGAGCCAAAGGATCCTCTCATCTTGGGACGACCTTTCCTGGCTACATCTGGAGCCATTATTGATGTGCAGAGGGCAAGATTGATCTTCATTTAGGTGATCTAATAATGAAGTTCGAAGTGGATAAGATGCTGAAAAAGCCAAGCATCGATGGTCAGACATTTTGGATTGACTGCATCTCTGAAGCCACTGAAGGAGTATCGGATGAGATGCTGGTGGATGATCCCCTTGAGATTGCTTTGACACAGTCCGAGGGAGAATTTGGGTACTTGAGCGAGGACACAACGGGTTATGCAAAGATGCTGGATTCCAGCACGATGATGGAGAAAATGGTGGCATTTGTCGCACTTGACGGAAACGAGGAGCAATCGCCAATTGTTGAGTCTCCCGCACCTATTGACAATCCATAGAGCGAACTGAAAGCTCCAAAGCTCGAGCTCAAACCGCTTCCCACTAGGCTAAGGTACACATTTCTTGGTCCTAACTACACATACCCTGTCATCATCAATGCTGAACTGAACAACGTAGAGACTGCCTTACTCTTGTGTGAATTGAGGAAATATCGTAAAGCACTAGGCTATTCTCTAGATGACATTACGGGAATCTCACCAGACCTTTGTATGCATAGGATACATCTAGAAGATGAATCAATGACTTCTGTAGAACATCAGAGACGGTTAAACCCGAATCTGAAAGATGTTGTAAAGAAAGAGATAATGAAACTTCTATAGGCTAGTATCATATATGTTATATCTGATAGTACATGGGTGAGTCTGGTGCATGTAAGGCCTAAGAAAAGCGGTTTGACAGTAGTTGAAAACGATAGGAATGAGTTAATTATGACTAGAACTGTCACTGGTCATAGAATGTGCATCGATTATAGGAAATTGAATGCTGCAACTCGCAAAGATCATTTTCCTTTGCCCTTTATTGATCAAATGCTTGAGAGATTGGCTAACCACCCTTACTATTGTTTCCTAGATGGTTATTCTGGTTTCTTTCATATTCCGATTCATCCTGATGACCAGGAGAAGACCACATTCACATGTCCTTATGGCACTTATGCTTATCACAGAATGCCATTTGGATTGTGTAATGCGCCAGCCACGTTCCAACGCTGCATGATGTCAATCTTCACCGACATGATTGAAGACATAATTGAGGTTTTTATGGACGATTTCTCTGTCTACGGACCCTCCTTTGCTGAATGTCTTTCTAATTTGTGCATGGTACTAAAGAGATGTGAGGAGAAACACTTGGTTTTGAACTGGGAAAAGTGCCATTTCATGGTAAAGGATGGGATCGTTTTGGGCCACAAGATTTCGGAGAAGGGGATCGAGGTTGACAAGGCCAAAATAGAGGTGATGACGAGTTTGCAACCACCAACTTCTGTCAAAGGCATCAAGAGTTTCCTTGGACATGCTGGTTTCTATAGGCGATTCATCAAGGACTTCTCGAAGATTGCTAGACCGTTGACGCAGCTGCGGTGCAAAGATGTGAAGTTCGATTTCAATGATGAGTGTTTGGCGGTCTTTCACATGATTAAAGGAGCACTTGTTAGCGCACCTATTGTACAACCGCCAGACTGGGAGTGCACGTTATCTATTATGCCAGCAGAACTCTCGATGACGCCCAATGCAAGTACGGTACAATGGAGAAAGAGCTTCTCGTAGCCGTGTACGCATTTGATAAATTCATGATGTATCTGGTGGGCTCTAAAGTCTTAGTTCATACTAACCATGCTGCATTGAGATATATACTTAACAAGAAGGATTCGAAGCCGAGGTTTTTGCGATGGATGCTGTTGTTGCAAGAATTTGATCTCGAGATTAAAGACAGAAAGGGGATCGAGAATGGAGTTGTCGATCATTTATCCAGAATGCGCATCGACGAGGAGGTTCCCATCAATGACTACCACCCCGAGGAGAATGTATATGCAATCGAGGTTTTGCGGGATGGCTCATTGTTCGTTCGGGCCGGTAAACTTCCCGAAATCCCATGGTTTGGAGAAATTGCCAATTTCCTTGCTGCAGAAGTGAAGCCAGACGGTTTTGCGGGGTACAAAAAGCAGAAATTTTTGCGGGACATCAGACATTACTTTTGGGATGAACCGTACATGTACAAGCATTGTTCCGATGGTCTCTATAGACGTTGTGTCTCGGAGGAAGAAATCCCAGGAATTCTATTTCATTGCCACGGGTCGAACTATGCGGGACATTTTTGCTACCTTCAAGACCGTATCTAAGGTGTTGCAGGCCGGTTTCTGGTGGCCGACCATGTTCCGTGATGCTCACGCTTTTGTTTCCAAGTGTGACGCATGTCAACGACAAGGGAACATCAGCAAAAGAAATGAGATGCCTCAAATTTTTATTTTCGAAGTTAAGGTGTTTGACTGTTGGAGAATCGACTTCATGGGTCCTTTTCCATCTTCTTTCGGGAATAAGTACATCCTTGTTGCTGTGGACTACGTGTCCAAGTGGATCGAAGTAATGGCAAGCCCGACTAACGACTCCAAGGTGGTCCTTAAGATGTTCAAATCTGTCATTTTCCCGAGATTTGGAGTTCCGAGAATTGTGATAAGTGATGGAGGATCGCATTTCATCAACAAACTATTAGAGAAGCTCTTGAAGAAGAACGTTGTTACGCATAAGGTAGCCACTCCTTATCACCCTTAGACGAGCAGACAAGTTGAAATCTCCAACCGAGAGATAAAGAGCATTCTTCAGAAGACGGTGAACATTACACGAAAAGACTGGGCCGTGAAGCTTGATGATGCACTCTGGGCGTACAAAACCGCCTACAAGACACCTCTTGGCACGACCCCATTTCATCTTGTCTATGGAAAACTGTGTCACCTTCCAGTGGAACTCGAATACAAGGCAGCATGAGCAGTGAAATTGCTAAATTTCGACATCAAAGCCGCATCCGAGAAAAGGTTGATTCAGCTAAACGAGTTGGACGAGATCCGTCAAACGGCGTATGAGAACTTCAAGATCTATAAGGAACGAACCAAAGCTTATCATGACAAGAAGATTATCCCGAGGAAATTCTCCGCCAATGATCAGGTGCTACTCTTCAACTCTCGCTTAAGACTTTTTCCGGGAAAACTAAAGTCAAGATGGTCCGGTCCTTTCACGGTTAAGGAAGTCTGTCCTTACGGAGCAGTCGTGTTGCGTAACCGACAAGGAGGCGAATTCGTTGTCAATGGTCAGCGTCTTAAGCCATATCTCGCTGACAACGGAATCACTGCGGGATTCACCGTTCCTCTCGGTGATCCTCCTCTCGCCTAAACGGTCCCGAAGTCAAGCTAATGACTAAAAACGAGCGCTTGGTGGGAGGCAGCCCACCGGTAAGTGTATATAATTTTCTTTTTCGATTTGTTTTCACTAATCTTTCTAATTTTTAGTTTTGAATGTGAAAAAATAAAAAAAAAATAAAAAAATAAAAAATTTGATACAGGAGACTGGATCGATCGGTCCAATAAATCGGTGTCTCCATGGATCGACCGATCCGAGACGTGACGAAATGCTTCTAGTCGGACCGATCGATCCACGCGAAAAGGTAAGGTGGATCGATCGATCCTAATGTCTGGATTGATCGATCCAATCTTCAGGTAAGGCCGGTTCAATTTTTCGGTATAAAACCGGTTTAGTCACACTTAATTTCAACCGGAAAACAGATTTCCTTCCTTCTTTCCCCGATAAAATCGATCCAAAACCCCTTTTCTCTCAAAAAAATTTCGCAACAAGTGTTCTTGAGAGGTTTTGGAGATTTCAACTTCAATCTTCCATAACTTCCTTATTTCTCAACGGATTTGAATGATTTTTGGGTCTATCCCACTCGATTTTTCGAGCTCTTTTTGTTTCTCCTATCGCTGTCCTCGATATGCAGATGTATAGCACTCGAATTCCCTTTCTTCAATCCGAAAATTTTAGGTTGAAAATTGTGAAAATCAAAATCGTGTTTATAGCTTGTTCTTGGATTGTTCTATGCTTTATACACATGCTATGAACCGATTTTGAGTTGGATATTAGTTGGAAACGCCTAGAGTTTGTGTGCTTAGATTGAATTTTGGGATTGTGAGAAACATTGAAAAATTTGTGAAAGTGGTAGAATTTGGGATTATTGGAACTTTTAGATGGAGATTGTTGTGAGTTTGAAGTTGTTGATGATAAATTTACTTGACTGCATAATCAAATTGCCAAAATCATCATTTTGTCAAATCTTGTTTTTGGAACGTTTATCGTGTTTTGGTACAACCTCCTTAAATGTTTAAATTGTTTGTTTTACAGACAATGGCTCCTCCATCCAAAGCCAAACAGCTAGCAACAAAGAAACGGAAGGAAACAAACCAACGCCAAGTTGATACAAATGCGGCCTCTGGCTCGGAAACGGCTCCATTAACCGCACCGCCATGGCCTCGACGTGAAGGCGTCCAGTTCGAGAGTACCTATCTAATCTTGATCAAAGGCATTCAACCAGACGATCTTGCCAAAAACACGCGGTATCAAGAAAGGAAAGTCGGCGAAGCTTGGGATGACTTCGATTCACTGTTCTACAACAGGTTCCTTAGCATCAGAATGGAACCTAAGAATATCATCTGCCCTGCAACTCTAGACCCAATGGGAATTCGCCAAGACGTGGAGACGATTCTGGAGAAGATTGGGTTTGGTCATATTGCCACGAAGGAATATCCGGTCTATCCTGATTTTGTGCGGCAATTTCTAGCCTCCGTCAGACTCACATTCGCCCACCCGAGGTACGAACGAGTAGATGGCGCAACATTGACATACTTCTCCAATGGATTGTTGTACGAGATATCGATCACGGAACTCTGCAAGATCTACGGGTTCGACCATCGGAAGATAGGCCCTCACTTCCCCGACGATTTTCCAAACCAACGAGAACTTTGGAACCACATTGCTTCAGGTACTTTCCAATCCAGAGCGGCGAAACAGGCCCTGATTCGGAACCCAGCCATTCGTGTGGTAGCCAAGATCATCAGCAACATTCTGTTTGCGAAGATAGAGCTCGGCGCAGTACGTACTGACGAGTTACTCTTACTACATTACGGGATTGGGGAGCATTTGTCAGGAGTCTACCAATTCCACTTCCCTGCACCATACGATGTGAACTTGGGCCTGGTATTCGCTCGGACTTTGGTGGCGAAGAAGATTCAGTTCTTGGGGAACCAGATACATAAGGAGAATATTGGGAGTTTGCTTACCCCTTTATTCATGCACCACAGGATTGACTTCAGCGGACATGAATGCAAGGAGAAGATTGGTTACATCGACAAGACACATCTGACGGCTTGCCACGTCCTCAAGACCGGGTACATTGATTAGTCATTTTTCAACACATCAATTACCCTAATGTGTAGATACCGCAATCATAACGGTTTGTCGTTGAGTACTTAGGGATCGAATCCACAGAGAGAAGGAATAGCACAGTAAGAATACAAGAAACTAGTTAAGCTAAGCTAAGCGATTTTTGTTGGTTTTCGTTCTCAGAACTAATTACGATAAAAACTAAAAATAAAAGACAGAGAATAAAATCATGCAAGACAATTAAAATGATTGCAAGCCCGAGATCACTGCGGTGAACGGTTCGGGCAACATCGAGTTCTTGCCTCTGCCAGAGCGTCTATGCACGAACGCAGCTGCCACCACGAGACGCAGAGGAGGGACCTCCAGCGCCCCACATCATCCCCTAGAGGATGATCCCATACCAGACTTCTTCACTCAGCAGGAGCATGGGCAGACATCGCAGCCTCAGGACCCGATCGAGATACTCCTTCTGGAGTACTCTGGTGAGTATGATTTTCCACCTCTATCTACAGATGCTTCTGAAGGGGGATACAGAGCATGGATGGTGGAGACACAAAAGAAGAACCACAGCATGATGTAGAGAATTTGGGGTGCATTAACAAAGATCAGATGCCCACGACCACCTCCTTGTTTCCGCGCGGATCCAACCGCGAATGCTGACAGACCCGAGGACGATGATCTCGTTGTTGCTGGACACGGGACCTCAGAGAGCGCTGATATTGGGGAGTTATCCCATCCAGATGCGCGCGTTGCACGACGTGGGCGACGGACTGGCCCAAGCAGGAACGTTAGCCCAGACGACCCTCCTCGCTGAGCAGCGTATTCCCTCTACCCATTGTCTTATCCACTTTCGATTTTCTTTGTTTACGTACGTTTTTCCCTTTCCCTCTGATTTATTCTCACACCGAGACGGTGTGAAGTAAGTCTGGGGGAGAGTAGCTACTAACGACGTTTGTCTTCTTTTGTTTATGTTTGCTTTCTTTGGATTTTGTTTTTACATTTCCCGAGTCGTTTAGTCGAGTCTAAAAAAATAAAAATAAAAAAGTGTTTTTCAAGGTATTTACGAACCTTCTTTTGGAATTATTGTTCTAATTCTTCATCTGAGTGACCATTATTGCAGAATTATTTCCGAATCAGACTAATGAAAAATCCAGATTTTGACCGGCTTATCAGAAACACCCACGTCTCCAGAAAAATCTAGATAGCCTGAGCTAATTTCTGAGCTCTTCCTTTTACCTCGTCATTGTGATCAGCGTCTTCAGAGCTTGACTCCTCATTCGTATCTGACAAAGACAACCTGTGAAAAGTATGATTCTCCTCTCCCGGTCCCAAAAATAAATTCATCTATATATATAAATAATACGAATGGCACGGAAGTGAACCGGGGATTATGTGGCAAAAACCATCAATACTCGTGTCTCATGAAAGATCGCCAAGGGAAGTGAATCGGGGATTCGGTGGCAAAAACCATCAATACTCGAGTCTCATAAACCGTCTCATGAACCGTTCATTAAAAAAATAATAAAATAAATAAAATAAAGAGAGATGAATAAAATGAATAAGTCTGGGGGAGAGGAAAAATACAAAAGAATTAAAGGTTGGCTCGTTACGATATCGAAAGGGAAAGAGTCTAGAAGGCTCTTGGCACATATAAAGACAAGAGCCTTTGGACTAATTTGTGAGACTGTGGGGCGAATCTGGGAAAGTTGCGATAACTGCGGAGAAGTACATAATGGTCTGTTCTGGATTTGGTGAAGCAATACGTGGATTACTAAGTTGAGGGGTCATTGCGATACTCTATAGAGAAGGTAAGTTCTCGTGTTTTCAAAACTTCTTCCTTATTCTTAGATTTTTGTTTGCTTGAGGACAAGCAAAAGACTAAGTATGAGGGAGTTGATATGTTGCGTTTTTTACGTTTTCCAATTCGCGTTTTTTGTACATAATCGAGTATTTTTCGATTGTTTTAGTCTTTTAGGAGTCATTTCAGGTGTAAAGGCATTTCAAGACGGAGTCCGGAGGCCTAGAACGGAAAAACGGCGAAACCGAGCAGGAAAAGATGGGATCGATCGATCCACAAAATCGCCAAATTTCTGGATCGAGCTCTGACTGATCCAGACCGATCGATCTGAAGAAAAAGATGGGATCGATCGATCCACATACCTGGATCGATCGATCCAACCTCTATTAATAGTGTAAAAACGTGTTTTGAACTATTTCACCTAATTTTGTCTCTCTCTCTTTGACGAAAAAAAACTCGAAAATAAGGGGTCTAATCCCATAGGTATCATATCCTCTTGTCTATGTACTCTTCTTTTTGATCTTGGTGATTTGTAAGCTTGGAAAGCAAACCTTTGATTCTACATATTGGAGAAGTTTTCTTAATTTTTCTTCTATTTATGTTTTTGTTAATCATGTGTTCTTCATCATTTCTCTGTATTTGTTCTGCAATTATGAGTGAGTAGTTTCTTAGTTAAGATAAGGGTGTTAAGGGATTTCATGATTTAACGGTTTAGGATAGATTAAACGGGGATTTATTCGGTGGATTCTTCGTCTAGGGTGTTTTTATTGCTTGAATTAAACTGATCACTTAGTTCATGATCTTAGGTTATCTAGAGCACGTGAGTGTTTGTCTAGATGCCAGAATTATCCTAGATGAGTAAAACGTCCTTATCCAACGGGAGTTGATGTTAAGGCGTTTTTGTGAACTTATCAAATCAAACTAGAAAAGCATGCTTAGAACCTTTGAATTCAACGGGAGTTAGTATTCATAGTTTTAAGCATAGGGATTAATACTCCGGGAGGAGGTTAATCTATTATTAGGTTTGAGTTCTAGACGATTCCTAATGCAAACTCCTGTTTAAGATGCATTAACCGTTATTCGTGATTTCCCGTAACGTCACCCGAGGCTTAACGCTTTCTTTATCTGAATTTACATCGTTTTAGTTGTCATTCTTAGTTTCGAAATCATAAAACCAACAAAAATCTGTCATTCGTCTTAGCTTTAATTTTATCATGCATTCTCATAGTCGTAACATTGATCTATGTGGATTCGATCCTAAAGTGCTACAATCGACAACCGTTATGATTGCGGTATAGTGTGCACTCTAGTTATTAATTGACTTGGTGAAACCCCTTAAATCACACTAATCCTCCTATTAATTAGGAAATCTTCAAGTGACAGGGTAGACCAAATCTGTTAAAAAAACAAAATTCGATTTAAACGGTTTTTGTTGAATTGATCTGCAATATATTTGGATCGTACTTGATTTGAGCTTAAAAAAAAATAATAATAAAAAATCCCAAGTGTATTTGAACTAGGTTGTTACCCAGATTATATGTTGGGCTGGGCTAAATTATCCATACAGATGAAAAGGATTTTTTATACAATAACGATAATCAAATTTTGATTCAAACCAAATTTGAAACTATAGTTAAAGAACCAAAGATTGGAAAATCCTGTGTTAAAAATATAAAAACTACGTTGATTTATGCATGGACATAACAAAAAAATGACTCTAATGAATGAGGGTATTTTCAATGTTTTTTTTTAAAAAAAAAATTATAACTTTGAGTAGTCTAATTTAATGTTTTTATGTCTATGCATAAATCAACTGGAAATGGCCCATGTATTTAACAGGTTTTAAATTCGTGGTTACACTTACACATCAACGACATTATTAGTCACAATGCCTAACTACTAGATACAAAATTTGATTATGAAAAAAATGAGAATTTATAGTTTCGATGTAATAGTTGGAATCTGCTAATAGAGATCTGGAAATTACACTAATAATAAAAAAAAAAAATGTAAATCTAATAGTAGAAAAATGTGTGAGGAAAGGACGTAGAGGATCAAATATGGACGTGCACACGTGAGAGGCAA
Organism: Eutrema heterophyllum; assembly: GCA_002933915.1. Lineage (NCBI taxonomy): Eukaryota > Viridiplantae > Streptophyta > Magnoliopsida > Brassicales > Brassicaceae > Eutrema > Eutrema heterophyllum. The sequence continues at coordinate 281,830 of PKMM01018528.1, forward strand.
AAACTGTATTTTAGCCGCAAGAATCTCGTCCCCTGTTTTATTACAAGGTCAACTTCTGGTCTCTCTCTCTTAATTTCTAAATCTTACTTTAATTATAACAATCTACTTGTTTAGTAGATTCTGATTTCAAATCTAAACCAATAAATAATTCAACAAACGTAATTAACTTCAAATTCAAATTAATAATAAAAATTAAAACCTCGGTTTTATGATCACACACCTCACTTAGAACCTTCTTTCTTCTCCTTCTTCACTATAAATCTTTATAACTTTTCTCAAACTCATCACACTGAAAAAACAAAAAACAAAAACTCAAAATCACGATTTCAAATGGCCTCGATCACCTGTTCATCGTCTGATCAACGTCTTTCCACAAGCAAAAGACGTTTAAAGCCGTTGATGTTAAGAGATTACTTACTCGATGATCTCAGCTCTTGTTCATCCAACGGCTTCAAATCATTCCCACGTCGTCAAACTCATCTTTCTTCATCATCATCATCATCCACCGTTCGTCGTCTCCTTGACGCTGAGATCAAACGGTCAGGATTGATCCATCATCACAACAAACCGCGTCTCACCAGAAGAACCCGTACAACTTGCGGAACGGCGATTAGTCACGCCGTTCACAAAGCTTCGACTGCGTTTCTTAACGCCGTTAAATTTTTACCGTTCCCTTCCACCGTTACGTCAAGGAAGGGAGGAGATCAGAAACAAGGCGGCATTTTCTCTAGAAGCTTCTCTAAACGGCGCTTCTGGAGAAAACCGGTAAGTCAATCTAGCCGTGAAGTAACCGTCGTTGACGGAGACGGAGAGATCCAATGGTGGAGATCCGCCGCGTTTTTCCCGGACGAAGAGAGTTTAGTAGATCAGCCGTCGTCCGATCTGATTCCTCAAATCTCAACCGTGGACAAAGCAACATTCTCAATCTCTCCAGCTGCTGCGATCACGACGGTTGAATTTATCTCCGGTGACTCTTCGAGTTCCGGTAGCGAGTTTTTCACGAACTCATCGTTGTCGTCGGAGGTTGTACAGTCTTCTTCTTCTTCTTCATCGTTCTCATCGACGTCGAGCGGTGAATCTGAAGATGTGTCGAACGAAAACGACGCCGTGGAAGACGGGATTGAGAGCGGAGAGAGTTTAAACGAACATGACTGTGACGGATCATCTGTCAACCGCAACAGCCTGTGTAACAGAAAGGTTAGTTAGTTAAAAGATCGTTTTCTTCTTTCTTCAGTGTACAACTGTACAGTGTGAATGCATTATTTAAAAAATAAGAAAAGAGGTCAGATATTGAAACTTGTCGGGGGAACGCGTGCGAGTCACGTGTGGTGTAGGATTTAGATTTTGCGATGGAATCGAGGGCTGAGATTCTTCTACGTAGCTTCTAATGCGGATTATACGGCATATGATCCCGCGAGAGTATTTTATGTTTCATGGTACTTCACGTACACAATTATTTACACATTTCTTGAGAATTTATATCTCTTTTTAATTAGATACGCATATCTTCACACATTTACATAGTGGTATACTAGCTAGTAACATTATTATTATTATATATTCAAGAATTAGTTTCATATTTGAAGATTTATTCTTGGATTTGATTAAATAAAAATTACTTTAGAATAACAAATTATTTAATTTAATGGGGGCAGAGACAGATAGGTAGAGATATGATGTTGTCGTGGGATGGGTTGACTTTTGTCAACTTAATAATGTCATTATTAATTTTCTCATATCATTATTTTTGTTTTTTGTTGAGACTGGCTTTAGTTTAGTTATTCTTTGTACTGTTGTGTGATTAGATGTGAATCCGGAATTGATTTTGATTGCAAAATTTTAGGAATGTGTGAATGAAGAAAAGGAACAACTTAGTCCAGTATCAATCATGGAGTGCCCTTTTGAAGACGACGAAGATGATGATGAAGACGATGCAATCATTCTTATTTCACACCAAAATGGTAAAAAAATTTATCATTAATAGACTACAGCCATTAACATTTAACAAGTCGATATACGTTACAAGAAAAATGTAATCGATTTGGTATATCGAACCAACGTTATAAGCTAATCTTTGCAGATACATATGAGAAAATTGCAAGAAAAAGCAGAAGGTTAAATGGTTTGGTACGGCTTGAGCCACTAGACTTGGAGAAACGCATAGATAAGTATGTAGAGAGACAAGAAGAGTACTCATATCACACGGTAGAAACCGAAGAGGACGAATCAGAAAACCGAGCAAAACGCTTGTTTGCTCTTGTGAAGTCACGAATCGGCGAAACAAACAACATACTAGCTTCTAAACTAGCGGATAATCTATTGTTAGATTATCTTCAAGAAGACAGTAATGGGGCAAAAGAGGAGGCATTAATGGTGAAGAAAGTAGAGGACTGGGTGATGGGTAGACAAGAAGAGATCTTTATGAGTTGGGAAGTGAGAGAGAAGAGAGAGCTTTATGTCAAAGAAATGAAATGGGGTTGCATTAATGGAGATGGGAGAGAAAATGTGGTTGAAGATTTGGCTAATGGTTTCTTCACTTCCTTGGTGGATGAATTTATCTTCGACTTAGCTTCGTGATGATGTTTAATAGTTTTTTTGGGGGGGGGGGGGAGATAATTAAGATTTTGACATTTTGTTAAAGATTAGATTTCACAATGTATTAGATATATGTTATCTCGAATAAAACTTTATGTAGTTTGACATAAAAGGGGAATGATTCGTATTAAAAACTTTATGTAGGCCATGTTCGTTTAGAGTTTAGGATGAGATTTGAGTCCATAGTCATTATCATTATGTGTTTTTTTTCTTCTAACTGAATATATATCGTTGACAAAAAAAACTCTGAATATATATGAACTCTGGATTGGTTTACTTTTCAAATTCGAAATCAAAATTCAAGAATCATTGTTTTTGTAAGTTAAAGAGTATGAACATACATATACTCTTTGACTCATGGTGCAGATTAGGATCTAGGAGTGAATTTTAAAACAAAAAGAAAAAAAAAACGAAAAGTTCAGAGTCTTAGTCCTATCTCGAGCGCATTGCTGAAATGCCACTTTTTTTATAAAATTTTTTTGCCATGCCACGTACTAATCTGGATGCCACTATCAATGTAAAATGACGATTATAACCTTATTGATATTTGTTAAAAAAAAATTTAAAAAAAAAAAAAAAAACTTACCTTCTCTCTCTCTTTCCCGTGACCGCGCTCCTCCTCCTCGCCGCCATTGTTGATCAAACCGAGCTCCTCCAACCACGCCTACCGTTCCCTCCGGCGAGTTCTCCCTTGTTGTTAACGTCGGTTTCTTCTCATTTCTCCATCGGGTTTGGTGAGTTCATATCGAGGATTAGTTAGATTTAGGGATTTGAAATTAATTTTGGTTGTTTTGGTAGCACATTTGTAATCATGTTTATTTATTGGGGATTGGTTAGAATAGCTATTTCCATAGGTTATTTATCTAATTTAGCTGTTGAATGGTGTTGAATTTGTGGTAAATCGAGAAGAAACCCCGATTTAGAATCGATCCCAAATCTGGAAATCTGCAGACATAGGACAACTGTAACAAATGGTATAACTGAGAGATAGTATGACAACTGGTTCAAATGGTCTAACTGAGAGATAGTAGGACAACTAGAACAAATGGTATAACTGAGAGATAGTAGAACAACTGGTTCAAATG
>PKMM01018528.1:287346-318965 GCA_002933915.1 Eutrema heterophyllum
CAGCCAAGAATCTATGTTACCATCAGACTTAGACTTGGCTTTCACTACCTTGCATAAGAAATACAAGATAGTGAGCTTCAACCTGTCTTCCAAGTTCTTCCTCACTGCTGAGGTCTTCTTCTTGACTCCTGCGGTCTTCTTCTTGAGTTCCTCAATCTTCTCCTCCACATCTTTGATTGTTACCTTAGGGTCCTTACCAAACATCCGCTCAGCAAACAACAAATCCCCCAACGCCTTATAGTTGTTGGGGTAATCGTGGCAGTCCAATCCAGTAAGGAGGGCGTGCTCTCTCAAAGAGTACCTGATAGGCACTCCGTTCACCACAAACCAGCACTCTCTCTCCTTCTCCGTAGATGCTGTCCGAAGGAGAAGCATCCACATGCCTTGAAGCATGTGGTTTGCCTCCTTAGGCATGTGGAACAGATGCCTGAATTGAGAATGATTTCGAAACCATTCCAATTCGTCATCAAGACCATGCTCAATGTACTCCACTGTCGATTTCAGCTTACACCTACTTCCGACCTTGCAAGACTTGGAGTACTCGCTTGGACCAAAAAACATCTTCTCCGGCGGCTGTGGTTGGCTCTCATCATCATCATCATCATCACCAACACTATTGTAGTCCTGCAAATTCAAAAAAAAAACACTTATGATTAGTTATCCAGAGTTGTACTAAGTTGTTCCAGTTACCCCGAGTTGTACCTACAACACAGTTTCAGACCTAAGTTGTTCCAGTTACCCCGAGTTGTACCTACACCACAGTTTCAGACCTAAGTTGTTCCAGTTACCCCGAGTTTCACACCTAATTTCCTAACTACTTCTCCTAACTCGCAACATTCTCAATCTAATTTACATACCTGCAATGAAGACATAGACGTTGTTGGCCCGTTTCTATCCTCTTCCTCACTATCCCCTTCTTCCCCTTCTTCAATGTTTACAACTCTTTCTTCCTCTTCCTCTTCCTCTTTTTCCTCTTCTTCTACACGGTTTTCTTCCTCTTTGTCCTCCTCTTCTGGAACACTCTCCTCTTCTCCACCATTTTCTTCCTCTTTTCCCTCTTCCTCCACAACATTGTCTCCCCCTGCGGCAGCAATGTTTTCTTCAACGTTTTCAGCAACGTTTTCTTCCTCCTCAGCAACTGTTTCTTCCCTTTCATCCCTCTTTTCTTCCTCTACTCTCCCTCCATCCACGTTTTCTTCAACTGATTGCTCTTTACTCACTTCTTCTACTTCATTAACCGTCAATTTCGGATCGATTTCACGAGCCATTCCTAAAACAAACAATTCCGAACTAAGTTAGACAACACATCCACATACCATTTGTGAAGAATTCATTCGATAACAATTTCATATCAAAACCGAAAGGAAGTTAGGCATCGAAAACTAAGAAATCGGAACTAGCATTAGATTCCGTGACCTATTGACAAGTCTAAGTAACAAAAACAAGGCTCGAGAGGAAGAATGAATGGAAGAGGAAACTTACGGTTTTGATATGAAGAATCGTGTGTGTAGAGAAAGCGAGACAACGGATTTCGGAGTTCTCCCGGCGAAGAATCGACGAAATCGAAGACCAAAACGGCGAGGGAACCGGAGTTGGGAGTTCTCGGCCTCGCTCTTGTCGGATTTGGTTGTCGGAATCGATCAGAAGTTAGGGGAGGGGAGAGCGATGGTTTCGCGGAGCATGGGGAAGTGGGAGAGACAAATTGTTTTTTTTTTTTTTTGATTTTCAAATTTTAATAAACTGAATTAGGGTGGGTTTGGGTCGGATTGTTGGGTCTGGGTGGGTTTTGAGTCGGATCCAACTGGTTGGGTTGTAATTATCGATTTTTCAGATGGGTTTTTCGGTTTTTCATTCAATTTTGATTTAAATATAAATGTTTATTAAAAATACCAAAAAAATGTGGCATCTGGGAACAATTTTTCAGAAAATGTGGCATTTGAGCCATTGTTCCCCTCAAACTCTTCATGTTTAATATATAGAGGATTATTACAATTAAATATAAATTTCCTACCATGTTCGAACAATTAAGTTTATGGAGATAATAATTTTCTTACAGAGATTAATTTTATCAATTTGATTCAGTTTTAAGTTATATAAGATTTAAAATTTGTTTTTGGAACCTTCTGATTCATTTAGAATGAATGNCGGAGCATGGGGAAGCGGAGAGAAATTGTTTTTTTTTTTTTTGATTTTCAAATTTTAATAAACTGAATTAGAGTGGGTTTGGGTCGGATTGTTGGGTCTGGGTGGGTTTTGAGTCGGATCCAACTGGTTGGGTTGTAATTATCGATTTTTCAGTTGATTTTTTCGATTTTTCATTCAATTTTGATTTAAATATAAATATTTATTAAAAATACCAAAAAAATGTGACATATGAGAACAATTTTTCAGAAAAGTGGCATTTGAGCCATTGTTCCTCCTAGCTCATTATCCATCCATTCACAAAATCGACTAAAACATATTGCAAGTGTTTCATGATCATAAGCTCAATTTGCTACTTAGTGATCATAAGCCCAATTTGCTACTTAGTGATATTGGAAGAGATTTAATGAAGATAAGTATGTTTCCTGGAGGTGAGTCCATAGCATCATTGTTCTCATTGATTCCAACAAAACATTATTTAGATGTTATGATTTTGATTGATTAGCAGAGAAAATCACATTCAATAACTAACATGTTACACGTGTCTATTCAAGTGCTTCTGGTCAGACAAGTCAGCGTCAATTTTGACTCTATATTTTATCAATTTTGATGGTATGATTTTTTCCACTAATTTTTCTTTTTTTTTAAAGAACCATATTTCCTGGGGAAAAGGGCATCTAAAAAATAGCATCTTTTTCTTCTACTCTTTTTAAAGTTTTTATTTTTATTTTTAAAATTCGAAGAAAGCCACAATAAACCCTAAATACAATTTGCCCCTTTTAGAAGCTGCCTCTTCTTCTTTTTTGTCTTTTTTTTTTTCCGATTTCTCCTTCCGAGTAAAAGCCGCGACTGAATCATGAGGGGATTAAAACGCTCCGCTGTTTCCGAAGCGAATGAATCTTCCGTGAGTTTTTCTTTTGTGTGCGTGGCTCTTAACGTTCTTGGTATAGATTACGGTTTTGTCGATTGAATCTCGTCAAGGATTAGTAATTGAGTGGATTCTCTGTTTCGTGGTAGAAGAGGAAACAAAATTGGCGCTTTTGATATTTCTTTGGTGGGTAATTGATGATTAGTGACGTTCTAGCTATTGTTTTCTTTAGATTTTGAATAAAGTCGGCATTTTTATAATGTAAGTAATCTGGGCATTGTATTTAGTTCAAGCAGTTGCTTTAGCTTTTCAATTCTGAGTGTTTAAGTTTTCATCCTACCTAATGCGCAATTTGATATCGAATTGAATCTGTGGTCATATGCTTTTGTTTTGCTTTACTTGGAGTTAATTTTGAAAGGGACTTTGCAGTTTAAGAATGCAAAACCAGTGGAAGGAAGCTTATTTAGTGCCCAGAATGTGGCACTGATGCAGCAGGGTCCATTAACGTCGGTATCATTGGATAAACAGAGGGCTGAGTTAGCTAGGAAGCATGTGAGAGCTCTTAATAACCAATTTGTAAGGTGAACAGTCGTTTTCTGTACTTGTTGGGTCTTCTATATAGTTTGTGAAACTTTTTATTGTTTATACCTTCGAAAAGGAATTGCTAATGCTTCAATGTAAAAAAAACAGTTGGGTGCAAATACAGCTGAAGAATCATCCTGATGAACTTTGGGAAGATGGGATGAATGACTACATTAGCCATGCATCAAACATTCTGGTAAATTCTCCAATTACATGACTTTTCCTCTTTAACGCTTAACTAGGTACTTGTTTTTTTCTCAAAATGAAAAATATCTTTGGTTTGGATGGTTTTGTCCATTGATCGACTCATCAAAAATGCTAGTTTTCAATTATCTCTTCAGTTTCAATGTCCATCTATATTGAAAGGATAAAGTAGCTAACTCCTTGAATCACTTGCTTCTTTTGTGATAAAACCTTTCTTTAGTTCACTAGCTCATCAGTTTTCTACCTCATGTCGGTTTTCTTGCAGGAAAAGTTTAGGGATGTGGTCAACTGGCTAAAAGAAAATAAGGGAAAGGGGGAGAACGTATCCCCTGAATCTCGTGGAGCAGAGAAGAAGTTAGTGGCCGAAGTCAAGAATAGCGACGTTAAATCAGTTTCAAATAACAGCCTATTTGGATCAAACAATCAACCTGGGCTCTTCTCAAACAATCAATCTTCCAATTTTTCCAGTAGTCAGTCTGGTTTGTTTTCAAGCCAGCCTGGAGTATTATCCAGCAGTCCATTTGGTTTAACATCCAATAGCCAAACTGGATCTCTTAGCAGTGGCCAGTTTGGTTTGACCAAAAGCAGCCAACCTAGCCTATTTTCCAGCAGTCAAGCAGGAGGAATCTCTAATAGCCAACCTTCTTTCTCATTTTCTAATAATCAAAACCCTTTTTCATCTGGAGGTATCTACTTTCCCATGAGCAGAATGCATTTATTGGAGTTGTCATAGATAAGCTTCGCATCTTTACACAAAAGTTTATTTCAGAGACCTAACCTCTACTTTCCTTGTTTGCTGGTAATAGTAACTCCAGTATCCATACCGGCAAAGCGGGATTCTCCAGATGATGCAGACGGTGGTGAGTTGATCAGTAGTCTGGTTTCTTTCTGTTTTGTTGCTCTTCTTCTGTGAAAGTTATGTTAGGAACTACCACTGCCAACCTATTTCAAGCCACGATCTTGTTTTATTTATATATTGTTTTGTTCAAAGTTCAAATTACCCAGAGGAAACTATCTATTACAAATCTCGAGCCATAATGAGCTTGTAAACATCGGATTCTTTTGACTCTGCAGAAGATGAACAACCTCAACCAAGCAGTCCATCCGTCAAAAAGACCGAAGAGAAGGGTGTTACTGTGGTACATGAAGTCAAATGCAAGCTTTATGTCAAGGTATTTGTTATCTGTAAACTTTGATGTCACCTTTCTGCTGGATCTGCAATATTCCTCCCTTTTTTTCTGAAGTATCAGTACTCGCTATATTCTCCAAATACTTTTTCCATTGTTCATAAATATAAATTTAGTGATGTAATATGAATAACCATGACAAGGATATAGCATCACGTATGAAACCATTAAGGTTGTTAGAGATGAAATTTTTTTTTCTTAATTTATCTTCATCCTCAAAAGTTCTCTTAGGTATCATAGTGCTTGTAAAAGAGTTTCTTCTCTCTCTACTTTAGTTACGTCTTCTTGCTGATGACCGTAGTAACTTGTTGTAACCTCTGTATCAATGTTATTATTGCAGTCAAATGACCCATCAGATAAAGGTACATGGAAAGATAAAGGAACTGGGAATCTCTACATAAAATGCAAAGAAGGTGTCGACAAGGGAACAAAAGAATCAAAACCCACAATTCTTGTCCGAAACGATGTATGATTTCAGTACACACTTACTTCTCACACAACTTGGTCTACAGATTCTCAACATTATAAACCATTTTTCTTGCAAGGTCGGGAAACTGCTTCTGAATGCTCTACTGTACGCTGGAATCAAGACGAGCGCACAGAAGAACGCACTTGTTGCAATATTCCACTCTTCGGTAATTAAAAACCGCTGAAGCTTTTTCCTTTTTCATGGTGGTTTGTAGTTGCTCTGATTTTATCTACCTGCAACAGGAGGATTCCAACGAGAATGTAACACCTAGAACCTTTCTGATAAGGACAAAGACGGCAGAGGCGAGGGATAAGTTAGCAACAGCCATCCAAGAATACGCACCTTCTTCATAAAATCCCCAAACCCAGCTGAGATCTTTACTGTACCATCTTTTTAATCTTTGTTTGAGCCATCCTCTCTATTTTTTGTTCCCTTGATTTGTAATATTAGGAAGGCTCTTAAGATTAATTTACATAAGGCTTGATTAAGGGCATAAAACTGTTGTATGATTGAGAGAATGTGAGAGAATGTGAGAGAAAGAGGGCCAAAGATACTTTGTAGCTTATTAGAGACTGTTGTGCCAGTCTTTGTAACTTAAAACCCAATAACAATAAAATCATTTCATTTTTATATATATATTCATCTGATTTAAACTATGATTAATACAAGTATACAGAATACTGGAAATTAGAACCTATCAAAAGGCATATACTGTATATTTCATCAATCTTCATTCATCGCAAACAAGAAACAGAGAGGCTACATACATTACATTACATTCTAAATTTATACAAATGAGAGGGAAACAATCAAGGATCAGTGAAGAACTGATTCATATCTAACATTCTCCGTTTTGTTTCTGTGATCTATGAATAACGAAATAATCCACTACTTTTACGGTAGTAACAGGGTCTTGTTGCGCTGTTGATGCACACCATTTGCTTGGATACTTTCTCTTATGGCTCATCACCCCACTCTGTTTCGGCTCTGAATCCCAATCTTTGTCCAGCTTCCAGTCTTTTGGCACCTAAACTCATATCACATACACACCTCTCGTTAAAGTTCCTCAAACATGCATTTAACAACTAAGAAATCAACAAAACCAATGACAGGATCCATAAATATTGGTTCATGATAATCATTTGTAGCATCAGCACTATCAGTTTTGTAGCAACCGTTTTCTCTTTTTTTTTTTACCTTATCAACCGCGAGAGTGAATACTTCGATGTCGTTATTCTCTTTGATGTGGAAACGGGTGAAAGATTTGTAATTGGCAATGCGGAGTGAAGAGAAAGCTTCATCAAAGTGAATGTGCAGCCAGTTGATGCAGATATACAAGTAGCTTCCAAATACCAAAGACACCACAGGGGTTGAGAAGACCCAGAAGTAAAGGAAGACAGAAGCATAATAAATAACAGCTCCGCTTCGGGAGAGCGACTCCATCCCTTCTTTGCAAATGTTGGTCCGGGTAACCGCCATCACCTAATGTTAAAGCACTCGGGTTGGGTTTTCAAATTGGATTTTCGGTTTATCGAAAGAGACACAAAACACAGTACAGTAATTACCTCGGGAACATCAAATGCTGACATAAGATACTTGATGCACGCGGGATAAAGGCCAAACGTCCATTGTTCAATACGGGCTCGAAGGCCAGTAGGGTCGGGGAAATGCTCGTTTTCCACTGATTTGTACCACTGATACAATGTATGATACCCTGTGTGAACAAAAGTGTCAAGAGTCACAAACAAAATCAAGGCTAAATCACAGAAAAATTCACTGAGTCACGTATTATCAGTTGGCGTCAATGATGAGTCATGATACTTGCTCAGTGTGCAATTAAACGTTGCACCTTGGCATGAAACCCAAACAACTATATATGGAATGGACACTGACCAGAATTCGCAAGGAGATTGTGCTGAATACAGATTTCTATGCCTAGTTCCAACATCAACATGAGAATCAGAGCTGCCATCAGGTGAGCAGTAACATGAAGAACTCCTATAACCACCCTTTTCTTCCGAGATATTTTTGAGGGGACAAATATGATTGCAGTGACCAGCAACACCAGGACACCCGCAAAAGACACATAAGATTGTTCCATCACATACACAAAGGCGCTCCAAACTGTGCCTAAGAAGCTCTCCAGGTGACCAGAAAATGAATCACCTCGTAAAATGTGGGCTAGCTTACACTGAAACCAATGAGAAACAAGAAGATGAGATATCAATTTTCTTGTGAGAAGTGAGCCTATAAGATAGTTCCATATATGCAAACCTCGGATAAAAAAAATCCGCTATATAATATAAAACACCAGCTCAGCTTCCCTATCTATAACTGGATGTTGTGCACTATTTAAATAGGACAAGCGAGCTTAAAACGCACCTGAGGGAACAATGAGAAGACCAAGATAAAGTATATAATGCCACCAATGAAATCAAATTGCCAGTTCTTTTTCCGGAACTTCAAAATATTTCCCAAAGCAATCTGCAAACAACAAAAAACACCATATAACATCGGAATGCAAAGAAAGGAAGGCAAGTTAGTGATAAGAGACTGGAGAAAGAAACGTTTACCTTGCTTGAATCATCAAAAGATGGGTAGGCAGCCTTGCTTCCATAGGAAGCCCCATAGAATTTCGAAAAGTTGCTGAACACATGGGTGGGATGCAGAAAAGCTCCTCCACAGCCATTAACAAGAAGATGTTGGACATGGGCAGGTCCATCTGATTGAGTACATGAATGTCGCATATAATGGTGCAAATCCCCTGCCATTCTAAGTTTACACCTGTATTTCAAAACGTCGCATATCAGATGCCTCACGTTCTTTCCTGTATCGCTGCTCCAGTACCAATCAAGAAGCCAGCTTGGTTCATGCGTGATAATGATGACTGCATCATCCTCCTTAACCTAAATGAGAAAAATATTAATTTTACTTGAGCAACAAAATGAAACTTGAGTAATATGAAAAGACGCAGCCACTAGAATATAGCCTAAACCACTTTTTAGGAGTACTTCAGAAACTAAAGACATCGCAAATTTATACCAGAGAGTTTACACTACGTCGTTAACAAAATAATGGTAGAACTCTTAGGTGATAAAAATATAACATAGTGTCATCTCTAAAGCGAGGGAAAGAAAAATGATACACAAATTACCTTCTCCTTCACCAATTCGGAAAAGAATTTGAACTGGTCGACATCAATATCACCATGAAGTGCAAGATCCAAACCAAACACCCACCATCCCTTAGGTAGCTGCAGGGCAAAATAGCTTTTCTTCTGGGGCATAAACCAGCCGCCTAACCAACTCTTATGGCATATATACCTCATGAAAGTATTGAGTCCGTCGAACCAGTCTACGAAATAATAAACAATAACTCTATCGTCAGAGGAAATGGCAGAAGAAACCAAAGTAAGTATGTGAAACAAATTATTTCAAAGGTAAAATGAAGGTGAGACCTGGAACTCACCATGGTTTCCAGGGATGAGAAAACATTGAGGACCATCATAGTCCTTTAGATCTTTCACTCCCTCGGGTAATTCAGGCTTGTCAACAGCAATAGAGTCATTTTTATACCAATGGGGAGGCTGGAGCGCATACTCAAAAGGACAAAAGAGACGTTTCTCATATGTAAACGCTGATGGATTGGGGTAGCTGGGACATATCATTGAAAGACATCCACGGTTACATTTAGAACTGCCAAAATCTAGAGAATATGTAACAACTACAGATAATATGTAAAGTACTTACGCAAGATCTCCTCCAATAAGCAGTACATTACCCCGTGGTAAAGGCCGAGCTTCACCATCCACCAAGACTTTGAGACTAGGCTGAGCAAGAAGTTTCGCAACAGAATATGATGAATTCCCACCATCACCAGTATCCGCCATGAAATCAAACCAAAAATTGTCCTTATTAGCAAGGTGGTCATATAAAAGTTCTTCCCTCTTGATTCCATCACAAGATTTGGTCATCGCAGCCTAAAGATTTTTCAAAAAGGAAAGAAGCAAAAACATTAAAATGCAACTATCATAAATGTCTGGCCGCGGAAAGAGGAATGACCTGATCATGTCATATCTAAACTAAAAAAGTATACCTGCAGCATCCGCATGTCAAAGCGGCCAACAAATACCGTCACTGATACGAGGAGGTCAAACACAGTTTTAAACAAATCAGCCGATGTTCTGAAATATATAATTAGAGAAGTCAGCACCTGGTCAAGTGTCCTGCTTTCATCGTTTACTCGCCTCAATAAAAACAATGGTAAGCAGAAAAGGGAAATATTAGTTTGGCATTGACGTACCCTGAATACCAAGGAACCATATCTAAGAAATTTGGTTTCATTTGCTCCTTCTTCAGCTTTTCAGATTTGTCGACTGACAGAGGGTGTGTCAGAGCCCACCTAAACAGCTTAGCAAAACTTTTAGATAAAACATGCCATTTGAATGTAAGACCAAAGTTGTTCACATGGAGAGATGCAACTTACCCTGTTGATCTCTCCACTACATAATTAGCAATGTAAAGACCAATAAATGTGGCCCACAACGAGTATATGGGAGAAATTTCGTTAGATGAATCAGGACACAATCCATTGCACGCAATCTGAAAATAACAACGTAGGAACAGGATAAAAATCAAAGGGTGAACAAATAAAACATATTCACAGCTCACTAAAACAGTTTAAAGAAGAGATACCTCTCCGTAAATGAACCATTTGGATAACAGTGGATAATCACTTGCAGATCCAACTGGAGCAAACCACGACGAGCACACTTGGTCTTTCAGCTCATTCATACGAATGAATTTTGCAAGCCAGGTATTGTGTCTATGTTCTCTTTTCCAGAACGAAAACCAGCTAGAGTGCTGTCTTCCAAGAGGTTTTTGCCTCAGAATAGCTCGATTACCACAATGGCTGTAAAATATACAGCACGCCATGCTAAGAACCTGCACGGATGAAAGACATGAAGACAATGTTTTAAGCAAATAAGTGGCTTTAATGTGAAAGACTGACATGGTGAACTTACAGCGCAGTTCTGAAGAATGGTTAAGATCTCTGGGCGTCTTCCAGCAACACGAGAAACAAGACCAACATACCAAAGGCCAAGAAAAATGATGTGGAAGACAACAAGGAAGACTATGGATGATATGTAAATTGTCAAAAACAAGGACAAATTCATCCTCAAGTCCAAACCCATTGACTGAAAATTAGGAAGATGATACAAAGCTGCAACTAAAATCCAGGCAATGTACCTGCACACACACAAAAAAAAACAAAAAACAAAGAACTAAGAACTTTTAAGAGATAATATTGATAAATATTTTTGGAAGATAGAGTGAACAGTTGCTTACCACCGACTGAAGTTTGAATAATTTGGTCTGAAAGTCTTCCCAATAAATGGAGAAGAAAAGAAGTAGAAAAATCCGAGCAAGCATGCATACATGGACCACCACTTGACTGAAAACTTTTCTATGAGGGTGTGCATGTTATCGGATGAAATAAAGAATAGGCAACCGAAAAACACAGCAATGATAGCATGACGTGAATGCTCATGCGGATAAGGGTAAGTATGGGTTAGAATCGTTCTGACCCTCTCCATTTTGAGGGTATTTAATAAACTAGCAGAATGCTTGTCAGAGCCCATAGCATGTGGTTCCTATAAGTTTCGTCCTTGAATTTCTTGATGACAGTTCAACTCTTGACAGAGCCAGGAATGGTTAATGACAAAACCTTGTGCCTAATGAAACAAGCAAAAAAAAAAAAGAAGAATATATATTCAGCACAGTGTGATCCACTAATGTAACAGTATTCATGAACTAAGTTTTGATGCATCGTATGTGGAGAAATCAGCCACAAGTTATTGGACTTCCGACTCCGAAACTCAATGACATCCTGAATTACACAAGTGCCAAATCATACAACAAATGATAAACGGCATCAAATTTTCACTTTTGAGGAGAAACTGAACTGTTATCTGATACCAAGGAACCCTTGATCCCCTGAATTCCAAAAATTCGTCACTGATACTAGAACTAGTACAAGCCTTTCGTAAATCACCCATCAAATAGAAACAAACTAAGCAGACATCATAAAGCAATTCAAAATCGTAAGCAAAAATGAACTCAATTTTCCTCATAATTCTTGTATGCCAGAGTAGACAATCAACACAAAAAAACCTGAAGTTGCTTAATTTCTTCAGTCTTATCTTATAGTATGTTGCAACTCAATTATATCGTCAAAAAGAAATTGGTGAAAAACACCTTAAACTAAGAACATGAACCGAATAAGCAACTACTTGGCCCCTCAAAAAAATACTAATATACCAATCACAAAGATGCATAAAACTAAACTAACAAGAATCACTAAGTTAACTGCAAATAAATAGAAACCAAGAACAAACCAGAATAAGCAACCTTGTGACTCTTTATGTTATACAATCCCGAAATGGGAAAAAAAAAAAAACATTTTACATTAGATGATCTTTAAACTCTGACCCATCAACAGAAACATTCGCAATAAATTGGAATTTCAAAGCAATCACGAACTGAGGTAAGAAAAGCCACTTTTTTTAAAGCTAGAATTCGAGAGAGACCATACCTATAGCAGTGTAGAAAAATTGGGATTGGGACCGAACAGCAGCAACGAATCAAGGTGAATCTCGGTCTAAGAAAACCCGTTTGGAGCAAAATCAAATAAGCGAATATCTCCGATTGATTCAGTCAAATTCAAGGAGGTGGTGCTTAGAGCTTACCCCCAGATACACAATAACCCTAATATATAAAAATATGGTTTTTCGAGAAATTGAATCAATGATCTGATGAGTCAAGCGTAGAACGAATCACGTGGCTCTGTTTTTTTATAGTGCGCTCGTTGTAAAAGCAGAACCTTTTTTTGTTGTTGTTTTTTTTATTTCCTTTTCTGAGAGAGAGAGAAGAGGAAATATGAAAGAGGCGGTTACCAAATGATCGCCATTTTCGTCCGAGCTTTTAAAAAAATAAAATAAATTACCATTAGAAAGGATTAGAGGGAATCAACGAATAATACCATTTCTTGGTACCTTCAAAATGTCCGAATCTTTTAACTTCATTACAAACACTTATCACTAATCAATTTTTCGAATATATATACTAACCCAAACCCGCTGTTGTTGGAATAATACTTCTTGTTCTCGTGATATCTGAATTAAATGGACAACAATTTAAATAGATGCTAACTTCGTATTAATTATTAACATTGTAAACCCTTTTTAATATTTCGAATAGGAACTAACCCACACTATGTGTTGACGTGATAACTCTTCGGGTTGTCTCGTTATTCGAGTTACCGATACAACAATACATATACATGTTACGTTACTTTCAGCTTAAACAATTACCTTGTAAACACTTCTCAATATTATGGTAGTATAGTTATCGACGAACACCTATATCTTGTTGGTTTTGCCATATTACAGCCGGAGTTGTCCCAATATCAATATTCTCGAACTTTCTAGTATATAAATCTTATAATTGGACATCCATATTAATTATTCATAACACTTATTTTGTTATTACCATATCCGCTTCAATGATAAATTATAAATTATTTGAGATTTTTTCTTTTCTTTAAAAGATTATTAGTACATTACTTCGATTACAAGTTCTAGTGTGGATTAGTTCCTATTAGAAATATTAAGAAGGGTTTATAATGTTAATAATTAATACGAAGTTAGCAGCTATTTAAATTGTTGTCCATTTAACTTAGATACCACGAGAACAAGAAATGTTATCCCAACAACAGCGGGTTTGAGTTAGTATATATTCGAAAAATTGATTAGTGATAAGTGTTTGTAGTGTTAACAGTTATGCAAAGTTAAAAGGTAATTGTATTGTTGTCTAGTAAACTCAGAAACCGGGAAAACAAGATGTGTTATCCCGCAAAACAATGAATTTGGGTTAGTATCTACTCTTAAGTGTTGAGAAGTGTTTGCAGGGTAAATAATTAATCTGAAGTTAATTGTTATTTGTATTGTTGTCCAGTTAACTCAGATACCGAGACAACAAGAAGTGTTTTCCCGTCTCCAACAACAATATTACCCAGTCGCCAAGGCCCCATTTCCATTGATTTGCCGCAGCTGACACACTCAAAAGTGGTGGATCCGAACTTTTTATGTGATCTGATAAAGGCACATGTAATAATGTAATATATTGTAGAGTAGGGATATTTTGGACATTTTCTTATAAATAGAACCGATTGAACAATGTCAAAAAGGGTGGACTTAATTTTGGAATGATCAATTACCGTTTACTGCAATTTCTCTTATATTCTTTTGAAAAACTCTACGGTGTGGACATATCAACATGACATCTCTGTAAATAACACGTCAATGCAAGGTTAAATTCTAATAATCTTTCTCAATTAATATATAAGGGATTAGAGAAATTTTGATTATATAGTTTAAGAAATATAAAATTTATTGGTTAGCAAAGTTAGAAAAAAATGTTGGTTTTCCTATTTGAAAATGGATAATTGAATCTTTATAGTTAATAGGTTTAATTGTGATTAAAAAAAAGTATGTCAATATAGAAAGAAATGTAAAAAAATTAACACGTAAGTAAGTGAGTCAAGAGATAAAACGCGTTAGGTGAAGAAATGCAAAATTTGATGGACTCAAATAAAACACATGCAATGTCTTTGGGCTGTGCACATTAATATTAACAATAAAATAAAATTTATAATCGATTCCTAATCAAAAGGTAAAATGAAAGAATAGTAGTTATGTTAGATTAAGTAAATTAAACAAAAACTATAAATAAAAACCAAAGTTAAAAAAAAAGGAAAAACCATATTTTAATATTAGAATAAACAAATTAAACAATATAACATTTGTATATTGAAATATTGGTTTGTCATAGATAATATTAAAACCATATTCTTGGAGAATCCACCTTCCGCGAGTCAAGGCTTGGGATCTCTTAGATCATTGAGTGATCCATTGGAGTGATTTTGATCCTATATCATTTGGAGTGATTCCAATTTTAGTATTGGAGTGATCTTAGTATTGAAGCCGATACAGACGACATACCCTAGACAACATAAGATTTTTATGAAAGATTTGAAGATCTTGGAGGAGGACAGGGTGGAGAGAGTGATTTTCTAACTCTGCAAGACGACATACCTATGACCAAATAAGATTTGTACATAAGATTTGAAGATCTTGGAGGAGGAGAGGAAAGAGAGAATGATTTTCTACGAGGAGGAGGCATGATCCCTGATTTTAGAGGAGAATAGATGGGATCTCTGATTTTGGTGGAGGAGAGGGAGGAGACAGAGACAAGATCTTTGATTTTGGTGGATGAGAGGGAGGAAACAGTGACATGATCTCTGATTTTGGTGGAGGAGATCCCACAAAGAACGTCCCAGGAAACGTCTCCAATAAACCCAAGCGAATAATCTTTGACAAGAACGACCAAGTCAAAATAAAGCACATTTACCAAGTCAAAAAAGTAAAAAACGCAGCATAGCAGAAGCTAGAAGAGCCATGTGCAAATTTTGAGCAATCTCCAAGATCTCCTTAAAGAAAGAGCTCTAGTGTGATCTTGAGCAATCTCCAAGATTTTGAGCAATCTCTAAGAGTGGCATGAACCCCAACTCTTCGTCTCTCTTTTTGAGGTGAGATAACATTGAAAAATCGTGGATTCCCTGACCGAGATAAAACAACAAAAGAAGACAACCAGTTAGGACATAAACTGATCATAGACATCAAATTGTGGGTCTATGTTTACTCTACTGTTTTGCTGCTTCTTAAGTTCATACTATGTTGAACCTCATGTTCTCTTCAGCCTCTCTCTTTTCCTTGGAACCATATTTCTCCAATGGAGATGAGGTCCCAACCCTTGCTACTCCGATGCTACCACTCAACGATTTGTCACTTGAAGCACCCTTTAGCCTCTTTCATGTTGGGAGTCCCAATATCAGGTTCAACTTCTCCCGCAGTTTGGGCTCTTGGAAATGACAAAAGCTATTCAGACATTGCTGCCCTTTTCATTGGGGTTCATATCCGAGATCAATGTATACTCTACTATCTCCAACGGAGAATATGCATGAGACTTGCTTTCCCAATCGCTCTGGTCAACGAAGTATAGACTTGAGAGTTTCTGTGAAGTTGTTTTCTGCAAAGTTTTGAAACACAAATGGAACTCCATCTCCTAAAAAAACAAGAAAAATAAAATATTTATCACAGTGTGTTCCACTAGTTTTACGGTATTCATTAACTAAATTTTGATGGCATGGAATTATTAATAATGGAGAAAACTACCACAAGTTATCAAACTTCACAACTCTAGGCTAGTACTAGTTCTTCATCAAATGTCCAATCTTACACAACACAAGATACATGGCATCAAATTTCACTTTTGATAAGCCAAACAACAAGCTCCATTCAATTTTGTTTAGGTTCAACCTAAGAGAGAATAAGAAAGAGTGAAAAGTATGATATGAGAGTTTCAACATAGCAGAGCAATTACTTAGAAGCCAGAGCCAACATGAACTCAAAGAGCAGTTAGTTTCAACATGATCGCGATACGTGTCAAGTCAAATCATAATATTACCAATAGTTACTATTATATTTGACAAAAATCAAATCATAATTTACAATCTCATTGTTTTTTTTTTTTGACGTCATTGATTCATACAAACTATTGTCAGCAATTGATTTATATTGAAAATGACATAATTGTTTTTTAAAAGTTATCAAAAATACAAATAATTCCAATATACCAAAATGTAGATGGAAAAAAATAATAGGTATGATCTAACCAAAACAGTGCCGGCCCAACGAAAATGGTGGTCCGAATCGAGAAAAAAACATGTGGTCCTTTGTAAACAATACATTTCGTAGTAATTTTTTTTAGCTTTTAGATAGATAATTATGTGACACAAACAAATTTATTTTAATAGAAAAACAATATTTTAAAAAAAAATCTAAACTTTAAATTTTGTGACCTATAAACTATTAATGTAAAATAAAATATGTGACTTATAAAAAACTTAAAAGTCGGTTGTCCTACGCCGTGGTCTAGCCCACCTTCCCTAGAGACCAGACCTGAACCAGAAGAGCAAGTGTAACCTATCTCATTGAGTCATAAAACTACGGTCAGCATTTAATTTGATTTATATTGAAAATGACATATTTTTAAGAAAATTATTAAAAAGACAAACTGTTCCAATTGGATATACCAAAATCTAGAAGGAAATAAAATACAGTTATGGTATAACCAGAAGAGTAGGGACAAGACATTTTGTGACCTATCGGTCCTATCTCATTAAATCATACAAGTTTGGTCAACATTTGATTTATATCGAAAATACATCATTTTTATCCAAAAAAATAATAATTCCAAATTAAAACACCAAAATTTAGAAAAAGGTATATAGCCAGAAGAGCAGGTACATAATATATATAATTTGTGACCTATCTTATGCTTTCTTATAAGGAAACTATAAAAGAAGAAAACCTATTTCAACTAAAAAACTTCTTTTTCCCCAATTTTAAAGAGGAAAAAAAAAATAGAAAACGATACCGACCAAAACATGAATCTCTCTATCCGAATCTATCTTTCTGTTATATAAAGAGTGAAATGATTTAATATTAAGGAGGATGTATTGGATTAAAAAATTTAGGAGATTTTGGTTTTTTATTAAAATCTCTTGTTACTGAACTAAGGATTTTTAAATGTCTTCCCAAATCCCATGTTATTGAATATGAAATTTATATAAAATCCTAAAAGTCATATCAAATCCATTGTTATTCAATTAACAATTTGTAAAAACAATATCAAATCCACTGTTATTCAAATCTAAACAAATTTTTATTAAAAAAAGTTGTGAAAATGATTTTGGGAGATTGTAAGTACATTTTTAGTTGAAATTAGTGATAATGAAACTCACACCTTATAGGTGGAATTTGGAGAGACTTCAATAAAAACGTTCTCAATAAAAATAATTATCTCTCACCAACCAAACTCGTTATTCTTCTTCTTTTTCTTCACATCGATTGCTCCTCTACCTTCAAATTGATTGCGAAATTGATTGGGGAGGGGGGTTTAACTAGTGACAAAGGCTTCTTTGGTTGTTAGAGCTACGTCGAAGAAGAGTGACGACGATTCTTCTGTTTCTGGTAAAGGATTTTGTTCGATCGTTTTGTTTTGAAGGCTAATTTGATGACTTACATGCAGTGAAAATTACTGGTCATGCTTGATTGGTTAGAAAGTTGGGGAATTTAGTCATTATTGATCAAGTATTTCTAGAGAAGCGATGTCTTGATTGAATCTTTCATGAGAAAGAGTGAGCTTTGTTCTTGACACTAGTGTACTTTGCTTAACTAAAGTTATGTGATTTGATCAAATCTGAGCTAATTAAAAGAGATTCGTATAGGTTTTATTTATTGTTTAAGTGGTGAGTAGCATTGCTTGGTTATGTCTGTGAGGATCGTTGATGCTTCAGGAAGTGGTAATCTTTATAATGGTGAAATAAGACTAAGTGAGTCTAATCTTGAAATTTTTTGTTTATCTTTTTTGATTCTTACAATTGTGGAGCCGTTTTGTTCCCCAAGGAGGATGGCAACAAATCAGGTGATTCCGCAACTCCAAAGTCGTTTGGTCTAAATATAGAGTGGAGAGAATTCAGAGCAAACTTGTTTATGAAGGAGCAAGTAATCCGCTACTCCTAAAGCTGTATATATTCTCTCTAGAAGGATCTAAATATGAAGTGGAGAGATTTCAGAGCAAACTTGTTTATGAAGGAGCGTTGAAACCACCTGAGCAAATTGATTACGAAATATATAAAGGGCTCAATCTTAATTATCTTCGTAAGGAATGTCGTTCATACATGTTTCTTCCTGAAGAAACTATCGTTGAAGAAAGTGGTGTTGAATGAAGAGGTGATGACGAACACAATGATGATGAAATTCTTCATGGTACTCAAGAACAATAANTATGAAGGAGCAAGTAATCCGCTACTCCTAAAGCTGTATATATTATCTCTAGAAGGATCTAAATATGGAGTGGAGAGAATTCAGAGCAAACTTGTTTATGAAGGAGCGTTGAAACCACCTGAGCAAATTGATTACGAAATATATAAAGGGCTCAATCTTAATTATCTTCGTAAGGAATGTCGTTCATACATGTTTCTTCCTGAAGAAACTATCGTTGAAGAAAGTGGTGTTGAATGAAGAGGTGATGACGAACACAATGATGATGAAGTTCTTCATGGTACTCAAGAACAATAAAGAAAGAGTGATTGCTAATAATTGGAGAGCAAATATAGCGGCAACCATGTGGACAGATGCTATGCATATGGCCATATGGGATCTTGATGCAATAATGATTTTACTTTGTTTTATCTTTAGATTGTTTTCATCGTTTTTAAGTTCTTTTCCTTGATGTTTTGAAGTTCTTTGTTTTATATTTTTGTCTTTATGTATGGGTTTGCTTTTAACAAATGTACGAAGATGAACTTTCATTTTTTTTGTTTATGTTTGTTCTTAACTTTTTAGTGGAGATTATTATTTTTCTCAAGCCTCATATGATAACTTCTTAAAAACGATGTATGAGTCTGATTTTTATTAGAAACAATCTCAAATACTCTAAAATTTAAGAAAATCTTACCAAATCATTAATGGATTATTAATTTTTTTTTTTACACACCCCCATCAAAACCACCGAGATATCTTCAAAATCCACCTAAATCCCATTAAATGTAAAATCCACCAAAATCTACTAAAATCTCCAATCCAATACACCCCCTAATTGTTGACCATTTTATTAACAAACTAGTAATGGATAATTGGATATTAGATTTTGTAATTTTTGTATGCACATTGTAGTCTATCTTGCCTCTACATGAGAGAGGAGTGAGCGAGTGAGAGCATTTAATGCTCTTTGAGATATTTTGTGAACCAACTTGTTAATTAAAAGTTAATCTAAGAAAAAAAATTATCCGTATTGATTGGCGTAAACCGGCTTCGAGAGAAAGTGTATTTCCTTAATAGATCAGAAATGAAAACATATAATGTTAATACAGTTAGCAGGTGAAAGTGATTATCGTTAACATGCATGAGATAATATGGTGCCACAACCCTATGTCGACGTAACTAGATGTAGGAGGCGTAATAACAATATGGACAAGGAAGTGTATGAATTTTGGACGGCTAACAAACTTAGCGTTGATAGGGACGACATGTCTAGTCAAGTGATCCCATTACACCGGACGTTGATCGTGTTACATTCGTAACATAGTTAAAGTATTATCGGTTTAAACATTTAATAATTATATGACAACCTAATTGTGTTATCAGTGTAAACATTTAACAACAAGAGATACAACTGTGTTATTAAATATTTAACGTAACGTAGGTAACTGTGTTATCGATTTAAACATTTAACATGAGATACAAAAAATCTGCCTCCGTGTATGGTTGCATGCGAATCGGTTCAAACATTTAGTTATATGACAACCCAACTGTGTTATCGGTGTAACCATTTAACAACGGGAGATACAACTGTTATCGATTTAAAAATTTAACGTAAGGTAGGTAACTGTGTTATCGATCACCATATTTTTGTAGGTGGATTCTGCCAAGAGCGTGGAGGAAACAGTAGCTGAATATTAGTTAGACTTGGTTTGTCTAGAACTAGAAAAGGAAGAGATTCAGTTTTTGTGGTTGTAGATAGGTTTTCTAAAATGGTTCACTTCATTCCTTGCCATAAAACTGATGATGCATCACTCGTAGCTGACTTGTTTTTTAGGGAGATCGTTCGTTTGTATGGCATGCCTAGATCGATTGTTTCTGATAGAGACACAAAGTTCTTGAGTTACTTTTGGAAAATTTTGTGGTCTAAACTAGGGACTAAGTTTCTATTCTCAACTACTTGTCATCCACAAACTGAAGTAGTCAATAGGACTTTGTTTACACTTTTGCGTGCAATCATAAAAAAGAACATTAAGTCTTGGGAATATTGTTTTCCTCATGTTGAGTTTGCAAATCATGTTGCTCATACTGCCTCTAAGTATTCACCTTTTCAGTTGGTTTACGGTTTTAGTCCTTTGACACCTTTGGATCTAATTCCTCTACCTTTGAGTGAACATGTGAATCTTGATGAGAAAAAGAAAGCAGAGCTTGTTAAGAAAATGCATGAGCAGGCACGGTTGAACCTTGAGAAGAGGACTGAGCAGTACCGCAAGCAAGCTAACAAAGGAAGGCACGAGAAGATCTTTGAGCCTGGTGATTTGGTTTGGATTCATTTGAGGAAAGACATGTTTCCGGATGAGAGGAAGTCTAAGCTATTGCCGAGAACTGATGGAACATTCCAAGTCTTGGAACGAATCAACAACAATGCTTACAAAATCGACTTACCAAGTAAGTATAAAGTGAGTTCAAGCTTCATTGTTGCTGACTTAATTCCTTTTGTTGCAGATAGTCCAGATTTGAGGACAAATCATTTTCAAGAGCATGTAGCCGAGGGGGATGATGTGAGCTTGGATAGCAGCATCAATGAAGGTGAGCTTGTAGCTGAGCATGTAGCCGAGGAGGAGCTTGAACCAGATGATGCTTTGCTTGTTCTGGATGGTCCAATGATGAAGGCAAGGACAAAGAGACTTATTGGAGCAGTTCGTGGTTTACTGGAGGAAATTTGGAACAAGAAGAGTGATCAAGATCAACACACTACCTTGATAATGATTGAAGCACAAGAAGATCAACATATGGGTTTGTGACCATTTACACTCTTTTTCCCTTAGTCATGGTTTGTCCCAATGAGTTTACATGACAAGGTTTTAAATGAGGTAAATTGGTTCACAATTCTACTAAACCCAATCTGCTGAAGTCTGCTGTGTTAAATTGAAGTCTGCTGAAGTCTGGTGAACAGTAAAGACAGATGAACAGTACACACAGAATAGTCAATGAAGCTCAAGAGTCATTCAACTTTGCTTTTATTTCTAGACTAAGATATTTTCGAGTTTTACTTAGACTTTTGCACCTCTCTTTCTATTTAAACACTTGTAAGATCATTTCTATGATCAACCAACTTTTATCTTTTATAAAATCAGTTTACGATTTCTTTAGAGAGGGATTCTCTATTGTTCTGAGTGAACTTTTTGATCATCTTGGTGCATAATATCCAAGTGATCAAACCGGTTGTGGCAAGAGGATTCCATCCCCTTTTGCGCGGACCTATCTACCAGCCAAAGTCATTGAAAGCGTATTAGTGTGTGTAGCTGTGAGGATTTTCGGGAGTCTTCTCTCACGCCTCATTCCATTGCACCACAGATTTCTTCGATCAGATTCCACCACCTTGTTATCTTTTGATCGCTTGCAATCCATTTGTGAGTCAAGGATTATCATGTTCCATCTTTGAGTCTTTTCTTGGGCAATTCCGTATCAATATAAAAAGATATTAATGTAAGATACCCAAAAGAGAAATTTGACTAAAGACATACCAAGAGAGATAAGAATGGAGACAAATCCAAAAATTAGCTTCAATAGAGAGAGATGTGTTTCCGAGGAGAAACTCTTTTTTTTTTTTAACAATGAATTGAAAAAAAACAAAAATAATATAAAATACATATATAGATTACACGAGATTGACATTGTAGAGTAGGGGTTTTATTATCTTTCTCAAGTGTACAGTTACGTGTGAACAGTGCTAAAAAATGCCAAACTAATTTTGAGATAAGACAATTACATGTATAGACACTTTTTACTCTTCCCATTACACATATAGACACTTCAAACTATCAACACACTTTCTTCTCATGAAAAGACTCTCTTACCCTCCAGAGAAAAAAAAACACAGTTTCATCGACATTCTCTCCTCCGCCTCACCTCTTCTTTCTCTCTCCATCCTCCGACGAAGCCCAGTGTTGGAGTCGGAGTAGTCTTAATCGTTCGGACTAAAATCTATCTTCACCCAAAAAAAATCTATACTCAGTTGTGAATCTCATCGTCATCGCCCAAAGAACCCTGTTTCGCTTATCTTTCCAATCCAATCTAGATTTGATTCGATTCCTTTCATTTTGGATTTGAAGAGACGTAATCCGGAAAGATATCGAAAGTTGTCAATCTGTTGCCAATCTGCGTGGCTTTAGTAGTCATCGCCGAGATCGGGTTTATGGGTCGGCTCGACCTCCTCGAACTCAGCATCAGCGACAACTCCTTTTCCGGCGAGTTTCCGGCAGAGATCTTTGACATCACCAGTCTCAGAAGCCTTGACGTAAGCCAAAACAACTTCTCCGGTCGTTTCCCAGACGGTGTCTCAGCCCTCATGAATCTGATCCAGCTCGATGCCTTGAGCAACAACTTCTCGGGCTCGTTACCGATCGTTCTTTCTCAGTTAGAGAATCTCAAGGTACTTAATCTCGCTGGGAGTTACTTTACTGGGTCGATTCCGAGTCAATACGATTCTTTTAAGAATCTCGAGTTTCTTCATCTTAGAGGGAATTTACTTAGTGGGCACATACCACAAGAGCTTGGGAACATGAAAAATGTGACTCACATGGAGATTGGATATAACTCGTACCAAGGAGTGATCCCTTGGAAAATTGGCTACATGAGTGAGCTCAAGTACCTCGACATTGCCGGAGTCAATCTCTCTGGCTTCTTACCAAAGCATTTCAGCAATCTGACAAAGCTTGAATCTTTGTTCATCTTTAGGAACCATCTCTCTTGGGAAATCCCATGGGAGCTTGGACAAGTCAGCTCTCTTGTTAGCTTAGCTCAGTTCTGGATTGTGGATACGAGAGCGTGGATACGAGTGCGTGGATACGAGAGCGTGGATACGAGAGCGCGGATACGAGAGCTAATGGATGGTAGTGGGGTGAAGAATTTGTCGAAGGAGAAGGGGATACATGATCGTGGATAAAATATCGTGAATACGAGAGCGTGGATATAAGACGTGGACTTTAGAGATGGACAAAGAGTCGTGTTAATTCATTTGACTGTTCTGATTTCTACCAAAAATTGGGCATTTTGTTTTTGTTTTGAGATTAATCGCTTCATGTCTACCAAGTGTTTGTGATATTACTGCAGTCATAATTTTTTTTAGCAAATTGAAATTGTTTAGATGGTCTTCCAGGCTCCAACAAAGCATAACAAACAGATTTTGCTTCAAATTTGCTATAAATCGGGTGATACATAACCAGACAAACCTGTCCATTTTTACTCGTCTATATGGATAACGTACTTTTTGCAAATGCTAATTGTGTGCACGGTATTGTGTCCATGACACTATTCATCCATCAAATAATTTCGATGTGGTATGGAAATATTGATTGATATCCACGCTATGATATCCACGCTATGATGTCCATGAAATGATATCCACGCTATGATGTCCATGAATCTAATCTTCATAAACCCAGGGACCTGCACAAAAAGAAAACGAACAAATGATCAAAGCAGTAATCCAATATGAATCCAATATGAACCCCATGGTTAATTTTGAGATTGTTTTCACAATTGTTTATGCATAGCGACAAGAACATTCCTTAGACATCTCTCTTATCTAAGATTAAGAGCTAAAACTTTTAGTTTTATCATCTTCTTTAAATGATAAATAAACAAGGTCATTGGCATCTTTGATGTTTACAAAGTCGATCCTTCCGAATTGCCTGGTAATTTTTCAACGCCTTTACTTGATTTCGTTTTCGATTCACTCACTAGGGTTGTTTTTGCTATCGTTACCAATTCAGTTTACTCGTTGATGATTCATTGACTATCGAGAAGTAAATGATTGTGTCTGTATTCCAATTTTATATGCAGATGAGTTTGAGATTTACATGTTACAAGTGTGGATACGAGATCGTGGATACGAGAGCGTGAAAGTGATCCAATGAATGGTAGTGTGGTAAACAATTTTTCGAAGGAGAAGGGAATACGAACGCGTGGATACGATAGCGTGGATAATCTCCCCGAACATTTTAAGCAAGATGGTCTACATTTTAAGAAAGATTGATAGCAAGTTTGTTAATGAATTCATGAGAGCGTGGATACGAAAATATGGATACAAGAGCGTTGATAAGGGATTGTGGATACAAAGTTCAGACACCTACATATTCTACTATTGTCTTAGCTGATGTTTGTCGCATGTGTATATATCTAGTCTATTCAGATTTCAAAAACGAGAGATATTTGTAGTAGTTGTTTGAAAGAATCGAATAGCGCTTACGTTAATCCATATCATATTAGCCACTCAGATAAATCCACAAAACGTAGTCCATTTATACACTAAATATCCATCATCTTAGCTTCTAGCTTATGTTTGTATCCATACCTCAACATCCACATGAAAATGTGTCTATGGAAGTAATTTTCTCTAAATATATGTCTCTCTAACAACAATAATTTCATCAAATCTTGGCTTAAATCCCTACTTCTTGTTTTGCAGAAATAACACATCGTTGTTTGGTGTGCTTACAGCTGGAAAAAGGCTTTCATATCTTATATCGTTGAAGAATCTTGTCTTCCAAATTTTCAGCAACAATACGCTCTTTGCTACAAACTCAAGGTAAGATCCCTACAAAACAAACCACAACTTTGGATCAGACATGAAACCAAGATACAAAGACACGACTAGAACAAGATATGTTTCTTAAAACAGAGCAAATGGCTAAGATCAGTTTCGCTTTTCGTCACTAATACAAAAATTGGTCGCTGAGAACTTCCTCTTGTCGTTGAGACACTGCAGAAACATGCTTCAGAACCTATAAGGCTATATAACTAGAGCAATATCTAGATTTCGACTAGCTACAATTCCTTTGATTAATTTGCTCTAACTTAATCTATTCGCATCTCTTGTTTAGAAGAAACCTTAAAAACAAAGTTCTACAAAGTCCAACATAAGTTGCACTGTTCCAAGCAACAAAAGATTATGGATCGTGAATCTGTGATTACGTAATTCTCAAAAAGATTAATTGAGAATTGTACCAAAATCCATATGAACAAATTTACCTCAAAAAGATTTGATCATCTTGGAAATGGTTTTTGAAGCAGAGTCGTCAAGAAAACTTCACCATGTTTTGAATCCATTTTGTTCGCCACCGCCCATTTCACCTTCTTGTAACCCAATTTTCCGATCATCGGCGCGTAGACATTCTCAAGATCGACTTTCTTGCTAAAGAACCGATCCAACCAGAGATAACCACCGCCCCAGAGGATCCGATCCAAATCGAAGAAGAAGAATTCCATAACCGTCACCGGAATCCACCGGTTCACCGCTCGTCCAGACCGGACCAAATCCACCACACCGCCAAACACCGGAAGCCGCTACTGGAGAGGCACGTGAAGCGGCACGAGCCCTCTCAGCGCCACCGCCTCGCTGTACGGCGCGTTGAAATTCATCGTCGTGGTTAGGACGGTGACGTTTCGAGCCTTCATAGCGGCGGCGAAAGATCCTGTCCCACCGCCGATGTCGATCCCGAACCTGAGGACGGAATTGGCGGATTTGACGATCTGGAGGAGCTGCGAGATCGGGAGATCGAGCTCCGATTTGTAGGAAGAGAACTGAGATTTGGATTTCTCGAGGGAGAGATCGAAACCTAGATCGGGAAATTTGGTAGTCAAGCAATCGAACGTCTTGCAGGAGTAGTAAGACCAGATTACATTGGACTCAGGCTTCGAATCCGTCGGATTCCGCGGCGTACAGGAGAAGCAACGGCGCCGAGGGAGTGGGTGGCAGCCACAGAGGATGAGCTTCTCGCCCGACTATTACTGGATGTTTTTTTTGGCCGGAAACACTAATCACTAATACCGGAAACACTATTACCGCTAACACGATTGAGAAACTTACGCTCGTTTCTCTGATTTTAACCCATGAACACAATAGGGTTTACAGACAGAAAATAAGGGTAAGAAGTACCTCAATAGTTAAAATGTCTATTTTTGTAAGACAAACTGGTAAAAGTGTCATCCTGCGTAAATCACTCTTTTGAGATTATCTTTCTCCAGGTTTTATTACCATTTTTATCTATTACCATAAAAATGGTAATACTCTTATATAAATACACAGAGCTTATCAGAGCCACTATCTATTTAGACTATTTTTTCCTCCGATCTTTTTATTTTATTTTCTTTTTCACCTCATTTCTTTTATTTCTTCTCCTTTCGAAATCCCATCTGAGTTAAAAGAAAGTCCCGAAATTTTAGCGTTATTTAGAATTCAACGACAGATAAAATCTGGAATTTTTTATTTTCTCTCTATCTAGGCTTTTCGTATTCAACTTTTGAGGTATATTATTGTCTCTTTTGTTTTTCCAACCGTAGACAAAAAGAGGAGTTTCCAATGGTTTTTTGGAAGATTATAATTTCTAGAATTCGAATTCTTTGATGATTTGTTGAATCTTTTTTTTTGACGTCTTTTGTTGAATTATCGTAGTTCCTGGATTTCAAGCTGGTAAACAAAAGTGCTATTTGTTTTGATAAAATTTTAATTTTCCCATTTGTTTGGCGGAAAAAACGAGGAAAAGTAAATCGGTCATCAGTCGTTTTTTTTTTTTTTTTTTTTGTCAAATTGAATTCTTTTATTTTTTATGGATTTTTTTAATGCTGACAAAAAAATTGGAAAATGCCAAGAAAAAGGAAGAGAAAAAAAATGCCAAGAATTTTTTTTTTTTTTTTTAAAGAGTCATTATCACGTGTATCTGGTGATGTTGGAATTTGTAATAATCATATAGCCGTTTCTTAAAAAATCACTTTTCCTAATTCCTCTGTTTTTCTCAGAATCTCTAAATTCACCGAACATAAGGATAAGAACGAGGAGACAGGAGGTAAATAAATACATTATGATTTATAATCACAACACTAATATAATCAATCTTCTCAATATAGTAAACTGTTTTGAGAAGATTTTTTGCCTACTTTTCGTTTATTTCTTTGTTTAAGTTTGACTCTTTAGTAGAAAAACAAAACAAAAAGCAATCTAGTTGACCGAATCAACAATCAAGTTAATAACGTTTGACTGAAATTTGAAGTATACGAAATTCATTGTTGCATTTGTAAAGAAAAGGGCGTTGTGTTATACTTGTAAAACTAGACTAGGCTAATGTAATTAATCTTTAATTTTTGTTTCTGATTCTTTGTTTTGTTCTAGAAAATGGTCGCCTTTGGAAAAAAGCTCAAGGAACGTAGCATTCAAGAATGGCAAGAGTATGTTTCTACATTCAAGATTTTGGTTGATTTTGAAGTTTATGGCAATGTGATTTCATGTACTTATTTCTTTTGTTCGATTCCTCTATAGATATTACATCAATTACAAACTGATGAAGAAGAAGGTGAAGCAATATGGTCCACAAATCGAAGTAGGAAGTCTAGATCGTCGCCATGTTCTTAAAGATTTCTCTAGGATGTTGGATCATCAGGTTTTTTTCGTTTTCCTTCACAAAATTTCGCGTGTTTAATACAAAGTATCAAACTTTTAATAAAACCCGTTTTTCGGTTTGCAGATCGAGAAAATCGCTCTTTTCATGTTGGAGCAACAAGGTTTGCTTTCAAGTAGGTTACAGAAACTAAGGGAATGTCATGATGCACTACAAGATGAGCCTGACATATCTCAGATATCTAATCTAAGAGAGGCTTATAGATCCGTGGGACAAGATCTTCTCAAGCTTCTGTTCTTCATCGATATGAATGTTATTGGTATCCGTAAGATACTGAAGAAATTCGATAAACGATTCGGTTATAGATTCACAAACTATTATGTCAAGACTCGCGCTGACCATCCTTACTCTCAACTCCAGCAAGTGTTTAGACATGTGGTAAGATTTTTAGAATCTCACGCAGCCTAATCTACCACTATAATTGAACCTTAGTGTTTCAATTATATCGAACTTTTATAGGGTCTTGGAGCTGTTGTTGGAGCCATATCGCGTAATCTTCATGAGCTTCAAAACAATCAAGGAAGCTACTTATCGATTTACGATCAGCCTGTTCTTCATCTTGAGGTTTTTGTGTGTGTGTGTGACATATGTAAATCCCCGAGCTTTGCCTATGCGAAACCTAAAATGATTTAGTTTCATCGGTCTTTTGTGTTTTTTGTTTTTGTTTTGAAGGATCCTGTAGTGGATTCAATTAAGAATGCAGTGGACAGGCTAACACATTCGACAAATTTCCTTAATTTCATGGCTCAACATGCTCTAATCATGCAAGACGAAGACCTACTGATTCCTCAAGACGAGCAAGTGGATCAAGAAGAAGGGAGATATCACTTCATGTCTCTCTTGTTAAACTTGGCCAACACGTTTCTCTATATGGTCAATACATATATCATTGTTCCTACAGCAGATGATTACTCCATGAGCCTTGGAGCAGCAGCAACGGTTTGTGGTGTTGTGATTGGTGCAATGGCTGTGGCTCAGCTCTTCTCTTCGGTTTACTTCAGCGCCTGGTCCAATAAATCCTACTTCAAACCGCTTATATTCAGTAGCATTGTTCTTTCCTTTGGGAACCTGTTATATGCTTTAGCTTATGACTTCAATTCATTAGCACTTCTCTTGATTGGCCGGCTTTTCTGCGGGTAAGTACTTTGTGCTATACATTTAGTTTCCATGAGACATTCGTTTGAATCATTACCCATTTTGTGGTCTTTTAGATTTGGTTCGGTGAGAGCAGTGAACCGAAGATATATAAGTGATTTTGTTCCGTTGAAAATCCGGATGCAAGCCTCAGCAGGTTTTGTTAGCGCAAGTGCTTTGGGAATGGCGTGTGGTCCTGCTCTTGCCGGTTTGTTGCAAACCAATTTCAAGATCTACAATCTTACCTTTAACCAGGATACATTACCCGGTTGGGTTATGGCTATTGCTTGGCTTATGTACTTAATCTGGTTAGCTATTTCGTTTCGGGAACCAGCACGTGAACCTGAAGAGACTCATATTTCACAAGAGTGTAACTCTGGTACGGAATTGAAGAGAGATAGGTCTGTTTTTTTTCCCCAATATTCTTATCTGATTAGAGTAATCTTTAACCTTTGGTGAAGCTGATCAAGATGGAAATATGGAGAAAGGTCTTCAAAATCCGCTTTTGCTTGCATTAGAAGAAACAGAACAGGATGATGAAGATGAAGATGAAGATGACGGTGATGGAAGCGAAGAATCTGCTGAGGATTCCCGTAAACCCGCAAACTCCATTGTAGCTGCTTACAAACTACTCACTCCTTCAGTCAAGGTAAATAAAGAAAACCAATTTACTTCTCAAAAAAGTCATTTTACTTAATCTTGAATGTTCAATCTTTCCCGAGAGGTGAAAGCTGACAACATTTCTGTTTCTTTTAGGTTCAATTGTTGATATACTTCATGCTTAAGTACGCGATGGAGATTCTTCTATCAGAATCAAGTGTCGTTACCACATACTACTTCGGCTGGTCCATGAGTTCGGTTTCCATCTTCCTGTTCTGTCTCGGCCTAACCGTTTTACCGGTTAACCTCGTTGTTGGAAGCTATATCAGCAACATGTTCGAAGATCGGTAAAGATCCATGTATATGTTAGTATCTTGTTTTTTTAGCCTCGCGGGTTACCTGAAAATGTGAGCTTTTTATTACAGGCAAATTCTGCTGGCATCAGAGATTATGGTCTGCGTTGGAATACTTCTCAGCTTCCATGTAGTAATCCCTTACACTGTGCCCCAATACGTATTCTCCGGATTTATCATGTTTGTATCTGCTGAAGTTCTTGAAGGTAAAAGATTGATATGTAATACTTAATCTTAGCTTCGTTTTAACCGGAAATCGTTTTCAAGAACAAAGCTTTTATGAATCTCATGCGTTCTTGAAGGTAAAAGGTTGATACATGTACCCCAAAACTTAATCTTAGCTTCTTCGTTTTGACCCGGAATCGTTTTCAAGAACAAAACTCTATGAATCTCTAGCGTTTTTGAAGCTAAAAGGTTGATTATATGTAACCGAAAACTTAATTTTAGCTTTTTAACCTGAAATCGTTTCAAGATCAATTTTTTTTTTTTTTTATGAATCTATCGCGTTCTTGATGGTAAAAGATTGAAACTTTCGGTTTCTTTTTGAAAATCTTGTTCTCTTTCGTTGGCTGTCGTAGGTGTGAACTTATCATTACTATCGAGAGTGATGTCATCGAGGCTGTCACGTGGGACCTACAACGGAGGGTTATTGTCGACGGAGGCTGGCACGATTGCACGTGTGATAGCTGATGCGACGATCACTGTTGCCGGTTTCTCGGGGAAAAGTATGCTTCTGAATGTT
The DNA here is from genome assembly GCA_002933915.1 of Eutrema heterophyllum. Taxonomy (NCBI): domain Eukaryota; kingdom Viridiplantae; phylum Streptophyta; class Magnoliopsida; order Brassicales; family Brassicaceae; genus Eutrema; species Eutrema heterophyllum. Next base: position 318,032 of record PKMM01018528.1, read on the forward strand.
ACTCTGCTTCCTTCTCTTATTATCTGCGTTGGGTCTATTGTAGCTACTTGTTTTACGTATAACTCTCTGTATTAGTGTTTTTTTATTCATAGTTTTTACCCCATAGAAGTCCAAATTAAGTCCTCGACCTCCAGATTTCTGAGCTTTGGAGCAGCACGACAGTTATGTGGCTTTGTGATTGCGGCTACGGACATCTTTCGAGTACTTTAGTGTCTGGTCCAGTAAATTTTACTTCATACCGTTCAAACCTATTAACATATCGTCCTCTATTATATGGACTAGGCTTATACCCGCGCGTACGCCTAGGTTTTTCTTTTAAAAAATGTTGCAAAAAATTGTTTAATCAAAAAAATGTTGAAAGAATTATTTATAACTAATATAATAGTAAATATATTACTAAAAATTAATTACAAAATCATTTAGTTTAGAAAACTTATTTGCATTGTGTAATAAAATATAATATAAGAATAATATATAAGGTGTGATGTGTTTGTATATACTATATAATATTATATATTTGTTGTAATCGATAGAGAGACGCATGAGAGAGTAAGAGAAGGAGAGAGATAATATTTGTTTTGTTACTTATGTGTTATCTGTTTTCGTGTTACATGAGCATCATATTTATATAGATAAGGAAAATATTGCTCATATGTCAACAATCGTGAGCGGGCGGTGGTGGAAAATTATCTACTTTTTAACACTCCCCCTTAATTCACTACAAGGATACAGTCTTTTAACTACTGCAAAAACAGTAGGAAATAAGTAGCAAAACAGAGTTTTACGACTGATTAGCGAGTGATGTGTCGTAGTTAAAGGTCTCGTCGCTAAATAAATCAGTAGCAAAATTGCTACTGATTTACGACTGATTAGTGACTGCTCAAGTAAAATATTACGACTGATTAGCGACTGAATAGTGACTGAATTTTGCTAC
>PKMM01018528.1:321424-359634 GCA_002933915.1 Eutrema heterophyllum
GAATGATTTTTTGACATGCCAAATGGATTGAACCCATCTGTACACAATCCAAGATAAACGTTACGGGGTTCTTCTGCAAACCGGGGATGTTGATCTTGAAAATTTTTCCACTCCGCAGAATCAGACGGATGACACATTTCTCCCTCATTTGCTTCGTGCTCGGCATGCCATCTCATTGCCGCTGCAGTCTTCTCACTCTGATACATTCTCTTTAATCTGTCAGCAATAGGCATATACCACATACGACTATATGGTACATTGGACCTACGGTTTTGCTCGTTAGGCATCCATCTTTCTGAATTACAAAATCGACACTTATCAATCTTTTCATCATCTTTCCAAAAGATCATACAATTGTTGATGCAAACATCAATTGCATGACATGGGAGCCCTAAATTGCGCATCAATTTGTCAGCCTCGTAATGTGAACCGGTTGCCTGGTTTCCTTGAGGTATATAATCTTTGAAGATTCCGCATATCGAATCCACTAACTTTTCACTCATATTATGATCTGCCTTATTTTGCATGATTCGAGCAGCTAAGGATAACTGCGAGTGACCTTCACGACAACCATCGTATAATGGAGTATTCGCTCCATCCAAAAAGTCGTAGAATTTTTTTGAATGATTACGTACCGGTTCGTCTACATTCTGATAACTATCATCCTGATGATAGTTATCAAAACTAACGTTAACACGAAACGCATCATTCACCATATCCACATACCTATCTTCTACTACATTACCCACTTCTTCATTCCCACTAATATGCGTCCTATCAACATAACTCGTTCCTAAATCCATATCGAGTTCTTCACCATGTTTATACCAGATATAATAATCTGGCATAAATCCTCTACTATACAGATGTCTCAAAACTCTTGTACCCGGGATAAATTTCTCATTCTCGCAAACAAGACAAGGGCAGTGAAACATACCCCGATTTCTCTGCGCTAGAGGCTGGCTATTTGCAAATGCCACGAATTGATCCACCCCCGATGTGAACTCTGTCGAGAGATTTCCCGTCGCTTCATCGAACCTACGGTACATCCACTCACGAGAATTACCATAATTGTAATTTCCCGACATAAATAAGTTGAGAAACCTTAATCTCTCTTTGATTTGTGTTTATAATGTCTTTCTTTACTTTGTGTTTCTACAATTGTGAGAAGAAAATTCGAGTATGGCATATATATAGAAAATTTCCCGACTGATTTGCAACTAATTAACGACTGCAGCGGAAATTAGGTACACCAACCACCAAATGATTTCCACGTGTTTAACTGCATTTAGCGACTGATTTGCTACTGATTAGCGACTGCAGCGTAAATTAGGTACACCAACCACCAAATGATTTACACGTGTTTAACTACTTTTAGCGACTGATTTGCGACCCGCCGAATACAGTAGCAAATCAGTCGCTAAAAGTAGTTATAAAAACACGTGGAAATCATTTCCTCTGCAGTAGCTAATAAGTAGCAAATCAGTCGGGAAATTTTATCCATATTTGCTACTGATTACCGACTACATTTTTGACTTCAATTTAGTCACTATACAGTCGTAAATTTCCTACTATTTAACGACTGAGTTATTATGTCGCTAAATACCGACTGTTTTACGACTGTTTAGAAATGTTCGTCAAGCAGTCGGTAATCAGTAGCAAAACAGTCGGGAAATGTAGCGACTGCAGAATCAGTAGCAACAATCAGTAGCAAAAACCCTGTTTTGGTGTAGTGATTATCCATCACCGTTAACGTATTACGTACTGCCTCGTTAAAAACCTAATCATGGAAAAATCCAATGGGATTAAAACCATGATAAGGGAAAAATAGTGCAGTCTCCCCCTCGAAATGATGGATATAATATCTTCCTTATAGATCACGTAGATGACGCATTCCGATACTTTGAATATGTTTCTTGAATGATGTAGTAGGAAGCGCCTTGGTAAATAAATCTGCTGCGTTATCACTTGAGCGAATATATCGGATATCCACTTCTTGATTTTTCTCGAGCTCTTGAGTGTAAGAGAAAAATCTTGGAAGAATATGTTTCGTTATGTCGCTTTAGATATAGCCTTCCTTTGTCTGGGCAACGCATGCAGCGTTATCTTCATACAAGATTGTTGGTTCTTTGCTGGTGATTATTCCGGTGGCTTCTTGAATGTGTTGAGTCATGGATCTGGGCCATACACATTCTCTACATGCCTCATGAAGTGCAATAATTTCTGCATGATTTGAAGAAGTGGCAACCAAAGTTTGTTTTTGAGATCGCCATGAGATTGCAGTTCCTCCAATGGTGAAAACATATCCTGTTTGCGACCGAGATTATGCGGATCTGATAAATATCATGCATCTGCAAAACCAACTAAACCAAATTTGGAATTTCGAGGATAAAATAATCCCAAATCAATCGTTCTTTGAAGATAACAAAATATATGTTTTATCCCATTCCAATGTCTGCGCGTAGGTGACGAACTATATCTTGCAAGTAGATTTGTAGCAAATACTATATCTGGTCGGGTACAATTTGCAAGATACATAAGTCCACCAATAGCGCTCATATAAGGTACTTCAGGACCTAACTCTTCCTCATTATCTTCACAAGGTCAAAATGGATCTTTTTCAGTATTAAGAGATCGATTAACCATTGGAGTACTCAAAGGATTCACTTTATCCATATAAAAACGTTGTATGATCCTTTTGGTATAATTTGATTGATGCACAAATATTCCATCTCGGAAGTGCTCTATTCAAGACAAAATTTTGTCTTTCCTAGATCTTTTATTTCGAACTCTTATTTCATATGAGTTCTTACATCATCAATTTCCTTTTGAGTTCCAATGATGTTCAGGTCATCAACATATACAACAATGATCACAAATCCTGATGATGATTTCTTAATAAAGACGCAAGGGCAAATTGCATTATTCACGTACCCTTTCTTTTGCAAATATTCACTTAAGCGATTATACCACATGCGCCCGAATTGTTTTAATCCGTAAAGTGATCTCAGTAATTTGATCGCACATATCTCTCTAGGTTTTGAGTTTAATGTTGCAGGCATTTTTAATCCTTCTGGGATCCTCATATATATATATATATATATATATATATATCACTATCAAATGATCCATATAGATATGCTGTCACTACATCCATAAGGTACATTTCTAAATTATTGGATGCCGCAAGGCTCATTAAAAATCTGAATGTAATTACATCCATAACCGGGAAATAAGTTTCTTCATAATCAATTCCCGATCTTTGAGAAAATTCTTGTTCAACAAGACGGACTTTGTATCTTCTTATCTCATTTTTCTCACTTATTTTGCGTACAAAAACCCATTTATACCCAACCGGTTTTACATCTTCAGGTGTAGTGACAATAGGTCAAAAAACATTTCTTTTATTGAGGGAGAATAATTCATTTTTCATGGCCATTTGCCATTTCTCTCAATTAGGCCTTTTATGGCACTCTGATACGGACCTTGGGTCTGGATCATCAACTTTATAATCAATGTCTTTGGATACAGAGAAATGGCAAATGGCGGACATCTTTCGAGTACTTTAGTGCATGGTCCAGTAAATTTTACTTCATACCGTTCAAACCTATTAACATATCGTCCTCTATTATATGCACTAGGCTTATACCCGCACGTACGCCTAGGTTCTTTTTTATAAAAATGTTGAAAAAATTTGTTTAATCAAAAAATGTTGAGAGAATTATTTCTAACTAATATAATAGTAAATATATTACTAAAAATTAATTACAAAATCATTTAGTTTAGAAAACTTATTTGCATTGTGTTATAAAATATACTATAAGAATAATATATAAGGTGTGATGTGTTTGTATATACTATATAATATTATATATTTGTTGTAATCGATAGAGAGACGCACGAGAGAGTAAGAGAAGGAGAGAGATAATATCTTTTTATTACTTATGTGTTGTCTGTTTTCGTGTTACATGAGCATCAAATTTATATAGATAAGTAAATAATAAAATATTTCTCATATGTCAACAATCGTGAGCGGGCGGTGGTGGAAAATTATCTACTTTTTAACACTCCCTCTTAATTATCCATCACCGTTAACGTGTTACGTACTGCCTCGTTAAAAACCTAATCATGGAAAAATCCAATGGGATAAAAACTATGATAAGGGAAAAAGAGTGCAGTCACCCCCTCAAAATGATGGATATAATATATTCCTTATAGATCACGTAGATGACGCATTCCGATACTTTGAATATGTTTCTTGAATGTTGTAGTAGGAAGCGCCTTGGTAAATAAATATGCTGCGTTATCACTTGAGCGAATATATCAGATATCCACTTCTTGATTTTTCTCGAGCTCTTGAGTGTAAGAGAAAAATCTTGGAAGAATATGTTTCGTTATGTCGCTCTAGATATAGCCTTCCTTTGTCTGGGCAACGCATGCAGCGTTATCTTCATACAAGATTGTTGGTTCTTTGCGGGTGATTATTCCAATGGCTTCTTGAATGTGTTGAGTCATAAATCTGGGCCATACACATTCTCTACATGCCTAACTCTTCCTCGTTATCTTCACAAGGTCGAAATGGATCTTTTCAGTATTGAGAGATCGATTAACCATTTGAGTACTCAAAGGATTCACTTTATCCATATAAAAACGTTTTATGATCCTTTTGGTATAATTTGATTGATGCACAAATATTCCATCTCGGAAGTGCTCTATTTAAAGTTCAAGACAAAATTTTGTCTATCCCAGATCTTTCATTTCAAACTCTTATTTCATATGAGTTCTTACATCATCAATTTCCTTTTGAGTTCCAATGATGTTCAGGTCATCAACATATAAAACAATGATCACAAATCATGATGATGATTTCTTAATAAAGACGCAAGGTCAAATTGCATTATTCACATACCCTTTCTTTTGAAAATATTCACTTAAGCGATTATACCACATGCGCCCGGATTGTTTTAATCCGTAAATTGATCTCTGTAATTTGATCGCACATATCTCTCTAAGTTTTGAGTTTAATGCTGCAGGCATTTTTAATCCTTCTGGGATCCTCATATATATATCACTATCAAATGATCCATATAGATATGCTGTCACTTCATCCATAAGGTACATTTCTAAATTATTGGATGCCGCAAGGCTCATTAAAAATCTGAATGTAATTGCATCCATAACCGGGGAATAAGTTTCTTCATAATCAATTCCCGGTCTTTGAGAAAATCCTTGTTCAACAAGACAAGCTTTGTATCTTGTTACCTCATTTTTCTCATTTATTTTCTGTACAAAAATCCATTTGTACCCAACCGGTTTTACATCTTCAGGTGTAGTGATAATATGTCCAAAAACATTTCTTTTATTGAGGGAGAATAATTCATTTTTCATGGCCATTTGCCATTTCTCTCAATTAGGCCTTTTATGGCACTCTGATACGGACCTTGGGTCTGGATCATCAACTTCATAATCAATGTCTTTGGATATAGAGAATGAGAAAATTTCATCATTATCTTCTATTTCATTTATATCCCATATTCTTCCGTCTTGGGCATAGTTAATGGAAGTCTCATATTTTTCTTTGTCATTTTCGTCTTCAGGACTTTTCTTTGTATGTGGTTCTCTTCTGGACCATTTTCATATATGTCTTCTATGGTTCTTGGGAACCTTTTCGTTTTGTTCTCCCAATTTATTTTTCTTCCAGGATTTTTGTTCTTAGAACCAATTGGCTTCCCCCTTTTCAACTGAATTTTGGGTTCATTTGCTATATTCCCATCAATTTGTTCTTCAAGAACGTTAATTCTTGATGGAGCATTCGCAGCGAGTATATATGACTATGTCACCCTTTTTGTATCCGTGAACGCATCTGGTAATTGATTTGCCATATTTTGTAAATGAACTAGTGTCTAAAATTTAAGTTCGCGTTGATTTGTAGGGGGATATAGGTGCAACAAAGACGGTGTGCACCATGTAACATCTTTTGGAATTTCTTTAATTCCTCTCCCTAACGCTGGAAATTCATCTTCATTAAAATGGCAATCGGCAAACGAGCCGTAAACATATCACCAGTTTGCGGTTCAAGGTACCGAATTATACTTGGTGATGTATAACCAACGTATATACCCAATCTCCTTTGTGGCCCCATTTTTGTTCTTTGCGGTGGGGCTATAGGAACATAAACCGCACAATCAAAAACACGGAGATTGGATACATTTGGCTCCTGGCCAGATGTTAATTGTAAAGGGGAATGTTTATTATATGCACTTGGTCTTATCTGGACCAATGACGCAACATGCAAGATAGCATGACCCCATATAGAAATTGGGAGCTTCGTTCTTAATATTAATGGTCTAGCAATGAGTTGCAGACGCTTAATCAAAGATTCAGCCATGCCATTTTGTGTATGTACATGGGGGACCGGATGCTCAACATCGATTCCCATTGACATACAATAGTTATTAAAGTCTTGTGAAGTGAATTCACCAGCGTTATTAAGCCTAACTTTCTTTATGGCGTATTCAGAGAATTGTGCTTTCAACCTGATTATTTGGGCAATGAATTTTGCGAAAGCCGTATTTCGTGTTGTCAATAGACACACATGTGACCATCTACTAGATGCGTCAATCAATATCATAAAATATCGAAATGGCACGCATGGTGGGTGGATAGGCCCACATATATCACCATGTATTTTTGCCAAGAATACTGGAGATTCATCCCCAATTTTGGCTGGTGATGGCCGAATTATGAGTTTTCCTTGAGAACATGCATTACATGAAAATTCTCCCGATTGAAAAATCTTCTAGTTTTTCAATGGGTGGCCATTCAAATTTTGCACAATCTTTCTCATCATGATTGAACCAGGGTGGCCAAGTCTTTCATGCCACACTTTAAATGTACTTTTTTCTTTAAGTATTGTGTGCGTTGTGGCACTGTCTGCTAGACATAAATCTCCATCCCGAATCTCAGATCTTGACATAAATTATTCATAAAAAATGCATTAATAGCTTATTTTACAACACACTTTTATAACAAAAATACATATAACACAAATTTATAAAAAGAAAAAAATAGCTTATTTTTAGTCAACTTGTTGGGCGTTGATATCCTCAGGATCAACGAGGAAATCAGAAAGATCGAGATGTGCAGCATTATCAATGCCATCGAAAGAGGGTCCAGATTCATCAGAGATGAAGTTGGTTTCACTTTCCTTTTCTTTTCCCTTTTGGGATTTTTGATACAGATCGGCCAAATGTCTTGGTGTACGACATGTATTGGACCAATGTCTTTTTATGCCACATCTGTAGCAAGCATTTTCATAATGCTTGTTCATTGTTTTACCAACTTTATTCTCTTGAGAATATTTATCAATTCTCCCGGTGTTGAAATTATTAAAATGAAATCCTCTTCCTTGGCCTCGACCACGTCCACGACCACGACCACGTCCTCGACCACGACCACGGCCTCTATCGGGTCCATGACGTTGCCAATTATTGTAACTGGATGATACAACATTCGCTTCTGGGAATGGAGCTGATCGAGTTAGATAAGTCTGATGGTTTAGCATCACGAGCTGATTATTTTGTTCTGCAACAAGGAGGGTTTGCATCAACTCTGAGTAAAGAGTGTACTCTTTTGCCCGGTATTGTTGTTGCAGGATTACATTTCCAGGATGAAATGTTTGGAATTTCACAACCAAACAAGCTTAACATTTTTCGTCAATAAGATGCATGTAATCTTTTGTCTAATAGAAGACATGGTTACGTAAAGAGAAATTTCATGTTACGTAAAGAGAAAAGCCTGATCGCACCACGTGTCACGTCAATCGATCAGATTTTCACATGTGTAAAAGAAATTTCCAAAAACAAAATCCAATTAGTTTTTGACACATAATATTAACAATAAAAGAATAAGTTTATAATCAATTCATAATCCTAAAAAATAAAATTACTAAAAAAAGGTAAATTTATCTTAAAAGCCAAATTTGATTAAAAAAATAAAAATTAATAGTGGAAAAATTTAAAATCGATTAATATAAAAAAAACTTAAATTGATTCTAAAAGAAAAAATATATTAAATTGATTCTAAAAGAAAAAAATTATATAAAAAAGGAAAAAAAATCCTTGTTTTTCCATTTATATTAAGGAAACAATTAATTACTAATCCTGAAAGGAAAAAATTCTAATTTCTCACCTCTATATAAACCACAATTTGGTAGTATGTCAATTAGACACCAAAAAAAAATAAAAATCCAATAATCGTATCCGAAGCTATTTACTGCATATGTTTCACCAAAATTTTCCTTCAAGGTATATATTTATTTCATCGAAAATTTGTTTCTAAATTTATGTATTATATGTTTTCACGGGTGATCTAATTTTGTCTTCTATTTTTCGTTTTTAATTTTTTTTTCCACGGGTTATAAAATATTAAATTACAAATCCGCATATATGCGGGTACTTATCTAGTAGTATTAAATTTGAATGATTGTATTTTTTTAAAATGTTTTTATGACATTGTATTATATATTTTATGAATTTATAATTTTCTGAAAAATCAAATTTGAATCTACTTAGTTTTATGCTTACAACTAATGGACGGATGTGTGCATGTTACTGAATCAAAATGATGACTAAGACTATATCCAACTATACTCTATTTTATATTTTAAACTCTATTTTAGAGTAAAATTTTCTCTAATCCTACTTTATCTGCAACTCCATAATAGAGTAATGAATAGAATTACTCCAAATATAGAGTAATCTTATTCATTACTCTATTTTTTACTCATTACTCCATTTTAGAATAAAAAATAGATGGGATTGAAAAAAACCCAACTATATTTTGAAGTTACTCTATTTTAGAGTAAAAATATAGAGTAATATAAACGAGATGCTCTAAAGAGAGAACATAAAAATAAAGAATGCATGAGAAAATTTTGAGCAAGGGAAATGACTTTTACTTTTATTCTCTTGTGAGAATATATATATACGCTAGCTAAACCAAGGTCCATCATTTATGAGTACAAACTTAATCTATATATTAAAGATAAACATGATGTTGATTTGTGAGTTGCAGTTTACCTCACGAAGTTGCGTCTATCATTTTTGACAATGAAGTCATAGCCATTTTCGAGGTTTTTTTATGTTTTTCATGACTCAATCCAATTTTTAGTTCCAACGCCATAGTCAGACGTGATCAAATGTTTCAACCTGCAGTCCGAATAAAAAAATGAATGGAAAGCTTTAGACATCACATAAGGAGATAATGGCAGGAATGACAAACTGAAAACATATAAATGAGAATTAAAGTGTGAGGAATATGAAGAGATCTTAGATCGACTTTAAACCATGAGATAAGAAGTTGAAATTGGAATGACAATTGGGAAAACGGCTAAACATATTTAATTTTTTGTGTTAATAAATTTTTGGAGGACATGTGGATCTTCCACAATGATTAAAATTGGTGACATGGCGATCTATGGAGAGAGTTCACCTCCTTTCATATATACTAGGGGTTATCCGGCGCGTTGATATGTAAGTTTTTAACTATTTTTTGTCTTAAAAAACTATATTGATAGAAGACAAATATTTTTCTTGTCAATTAATACCCTTTTTTAAAAAATTTCTGATATATTTTAAACGGTAAAAAGGTAATACAAATAGTTAACCAACCAAATTGGTGGTTTATCGAAAATCGAAAAAACAACATTTGAAAGATAAACCTTCTTCGCTAAAATGTCAGCATCTTGATTTCATTCACGATTCACCTAACTCAAAGAACATAGTGGGAATTTCGAGATCCAATGACGAATATCGAAGAGAATATCATTAATCTATGTACTTGAAGTTCATGTGTTTATCAAATTTGTCAATTCCTTTTTGTCTCCTTCAAACCATACTCTTCTCCATCCTTGCGCCCATAATGTTTGAACGACATGGAGGAAACCCCTTGCTTCTGCTTGTAGAGGCGATGAAACCTGATTAAGTTTTGCGTGTCCCGCTATTATAAACTTTCCCATATGGTCTCGCAAAATCCAACCCACACCCATTGAATTGGCATTTTGTATGTAGCTACTATCAAAATTGCATTTTAACCAACCTTCTTCAGGCGGTTCCCATTGACAACATTTGTGCACCATAGTAGTCGATCCTCTTTCCTTTTGATTCTTTATAATAACAGAAGCCCATTCAATAGCACCATTGATTCCTCTGTTTGCATCGTCATTAGGATGAGTATCTCGTTTCTGGAACATAAACTCATTAAGTGCTTTCCAAATCGTCCATACTATCCAGAAAGGAAGAATTTGTTGTTCTGGATTCAGCTCATTTGTTTCATGAATTTGAAACATTCTTTGAATATTTTCTTCTAGATTCTTCGAATTTTATCTTCATCCTATTCCCTTTTTTCATCTTTCCATAAATCAGCAACACATAAATCCAAATTTATATGATTACCTTGGGCTGGTTTCGGTGGTGACGATGGAATCCATGCATCTCTCCAAACCTTTATAGACTTACCATTTCCTATTTGAATCCGTATAAAAGACATACTTTGATAAGATAATAATTAAATGCATGATTTAGCTGCTAATATATGTTTTAATGTGATTTTATAAGATAAATTCATAGCATTTTTAAAAACAACATCCCTTCCATAGTTACCTAAACGCATTCAAAATCTCTATATAGTTTAGCTATATGGAAATAATATAGTATTGTTTATGGAAATGTGTTTTTTTTTTTAATTCCTGTCAAATAATGCCATACGAATCTGTGTATAAACATTTTCTTTTTGCATGCTGAGTATTTTTTAACCTTTTGTACAGTTTGTGTTTTTTAAAAAAAATTTTGAACAGTTACATAAGAGTAGTATTTAACCATTTGCATTAAGCCTTATTGTTTTCGAAAGCTCTGTAAGAATTGAATACTATATTCTTACCTCGTGGAAGGAGATAGGTAATTTCTTTCTGTTATATCACACAATTTACCCAAATGAGAGAGCATACCTTCTTCATTCAAAGTAAATCAGATTCATACATTATATAACAACTTTATATAACAACTCAGTAGCTCATACTTAATAAAGTTAGACCAGCCTTTTGGCTCTTGATTGCTTTAACATATGGGCAGTCACATCTCATTGAACCCACGATTATGCTTTCACAATCAAGAAGTGTTTTTTTTTTTGTTAGCGAAGATCATTAAACAAAATATAATCACATACATAAATAATCAAATATACTCCAATATCAGCTAAAGGAATGTCTCGAAATCTAGACTGGAAAATATGAAGCATACTTTGCTTTTTCCATGTGATAAAACATAGTTTTCGCAAAGAATCTTACTTCAATCTTGAATTCATACACATCAATTGCATATGTATATTGTATATGCACCAAGAGAGAAACTCCTACTCATATTTCTGAGTTCTTTGCTTGCTCTTTGAAAGCCTGAAAATGGCAGTGAACGTTAATTAAGGGTACCGCAAAAGATAGAGAAAACTCGTAGGGACCTTCAAGCCGTACTCTTCAACAAACTCTGCTCCCATATGCTCCATCTTGGGTAAGATATTCTCTCTCTCGAATCATTCTCCATTTTGCCGTTAATGTTTACAAATAAATTCTCTTCCACATTCATTACTTTCTCTTCTTCCTTTGTCTCCTCCTGTTCTTCCGCTATAATCCCTACAAGGCTACAATTCATGGTTATTATTATTTTTGGAGCCCTAATTTCCAGGAAAAAATGCAAAGGGGTAAACTAACCTTCATGAAAACACAAATTAAAGAAAAAGTACAAAAATAGTTCTATCTCTCAAAACAAATTGATGCATCTATTGTAAAAATATTTTTTTGGTTTGAATAAATTTTACAATCAATTAAAAAAAAACAAATTAAAGACAAACCTAGAAATCACCTTTGTAGATTCAAATGTCAATATAAAAGGCCAAATTTTAGATACTTTTTTCTTTATGCAAATGTATGACAATATGAGTATCCAATCGATGAGATACATCATACCATAAATCTATCAAGATTCATGGGAAACCCATCGTATTGATACATGAATTGCATACTAATTAATCTGACTGTACATTTCACACCGTGTGGAACACTTTCTTGCAATGTATACATCCCGCCGAACCGTATACGGTGACGTGGTTTTCCTCAGTTGCTTCTATACGGAAGAACAAATAGTCAAAAGTCGTGATATTACATAACCCTACCTCTGTTTGTTTTTTCCTGTTGATTTGCAGGTTCAATGACTCTTTCTCTGGCGCCTCCCATTGTACTAACAAAAATTAAAATACATTAAGATAGAGTATATTACCTATTGAAACGTAGAACGCATCTTTGGTTGTAGTGACATGAGTCAAGTCAACGAAATTAGCTATAGTTTCCCTTCTTTGGTCTTGTAATATATTATAGTCTGCAAAAAATGCAGAGGTAAAAAGCATCAAATTTTTCATTTTAAATGGAATCATAAGAACACTTGAGGTTTAGTGACATAAGGATTCAAGTTCTAAAAACAGTTTTCAGTAAATGGGATTGAATGATTTGAGGAGGTTGCCAAAAATACTTGGGGAGACATACCCTTGTACATGTTCTTGAGTCGTTTTCATATGAAGTTCAATCTGCTAAAGACCGGGTTACTTGCAGTCTCAGAGTAAGAGAGATCCCAGTTTATACCTTACAATCCCTAAATCAATTAGGATGATCAGACATATATTATCAAACATCAAATAAATCAATATGATTTATAGAATGCACGTTCAAGCAGAGAAGCCATGAAACATAAAACAACATATACAAAGCAAAACAGAGAGATCATAATTCACTTTTAAGTAAGATCACCATATCATGAAAGTGTGATCGTAGGCCGGAAGAGAAAGCACCATTAAGTCTTTGATATCAAACGAACATAGTGACACCAAACAGTTCACAGGAATACACAGCACTATATATAATATCATTCATATCCACAATCATTGTATCTTTAGAACTCTATCGATTCACTTGTGGATCAAATAATAAGGGTTTTTTTTTAAGAGAAAACTTATTCAGAAATGTGTGGTAGTGTAGAATTACAGACGGGATTAGAACAAAGCAACATCAAATCAGTTGTTTTTCTTTTCTTGCGTTGGGTCTATCCGATTAGCTTCTATTGAACTTCGAACCTGACATCACTCTCTTACAAAACTTGATCTGACATAAGGAGATCATGGTCACTTAAAATCAAACTCCAAAAGCAAATAACCAAAGAAAGCAGGGGTCTTTTCACTAAAACGTGGTTTACCTGATTGTTGATTTGTATGCATAGACTCTGAGAATGGTTTATAAATGCTCTGGCGAATGTCGCTTCCTACAATCAACAAAAAAAACGGATGGTTACTGGCGGATGAATGTCCTGGGCGATGAAATTTCTTTCCCCATATTTCATATGGTTCCCGAGAGATGACCACGCTAGGAGGGAAGATCCGCGGAATCAGGCATGAAAGAAACATGATCGATGATCGAATCTGATTAAGTTGAGGGAAGGGAAGGAAAGAGAAGGTCGAAGTTTTATGGATTAAATTCAAGATGGGAGTCGATGGTGTTATTTAGAAGATGAAGTTTTTAGATGGACGGAAGGTGGAACGGTGGCGATGTGTTACGCTTTCTCCTCATGTCTATTCTCTAACCCATCTCTGACGTGGCACGATTTTGGAGCAGTTTTTTAGGCTGAGGTGGATAGCCTCAGGAGCCTCAAACAGCTCCTTTCATATAGTATAGATAGATGATTAGCTTTTGACTTCAATCCTTTTAGACTTGAGGTGTGATGCAGTGCACGTAGTGTGACATGATTTGAATGTAAGCTAGCATCCATTGTACCTGAGATGTGATCAAGAAATACCCATTCCAAGGGAATGAAATCAGTAATTTCCAGCTCCCCAATATAAATCTCACAGCTCTGCACACTCCCATACATTTAACCGCTAAGCCATTTCCCAATACCACACTTAAACATGATGTATAATGTTGATGTGGTCATCAAACCAATAGCTGAACCGGAGTTCAATCAAACTCACTGCTCATGGCGTATAGGATCCAGCAAGGACATATGTGCCTTTCATGAAACTCAACTCATCAGACTCACGGCGAAATGGAATTGGGTCCATATCAGCTCGGACCAAACCGGAATTGAATTTACAAACCGGGTGATTCCAAATTATCCTGCTATTGAAGCCGATACAGACCTATATGGCCATAGTTCGATGCATTTTGGCTCAACCAAAACGATTTAGGGCACGAAACCACTTGGAAAACATTCTCAGCTCATCTAGAGCCTGCCTCGAAGTAGAATCAACCCAATATCAGTTCGCATGAAAGAGATATTAAATTCTCAAGTTGGATGATTCTGAACTTACCCGATTTGGATATACGCGAGTTCATTAAAGGATTCCGACCAAACCAGAAGGAATTAAGTTATGAACCGAATTTTTCTGGAATCTTCTTCACTCATCAAAGGCACATGTCAAATTGGATTCATGTCAAAACCGATTTTGGTTTGAAAATTATTCAATTTCTATACCGGAGGATCTTCGACTTGCCTTATTTGGAATATTTTGGGTTTGGGAGACTTCAAACGTATCTCTGTCATCCATGAGTTCTTATAATACATCTAGAGGCTTGTAAATACCTTCTCATATGCACCAGCAAGCAAAGGATCAGGCGGACCCTCCCACACCTTCACTTTCCATTTCCAGAGCCGAGCTTACCTTGTTTGCCTTGTCTGAAGCCGTTTCTCTTTAAACTCCAACGAATCTCTTTACATCAATGCTGCTGCGTTTTGAAGTCATCCTCAATGCACCTAGACGTCCCAAGGTCGCACCACTTCCAGCCCAAGCTTTCAAGATACAAGCTAACAACTACTTTCCCTATTTGGACAGATTTTCAATCAATTGTCCAACGGCTAGTTTTATTGATTTTTTCGATTTATTTTCTTGTTTTAGACCTAACATATGTTGTATTTCGAGCCTATATAAACTCAGTTTGTTTTCTCATTGTAAAGCACCTTTGATCATAGAATTTTAATAAACATATTGTTTTCTTTCAAAGACGAGTTTCTTGTTCATTTGAGTCTTGTGAGCGAGTCACTAGTCTCTCTTGTTTGTGCGAATCAGTTTTTTTGTGAGATTCAACAAACAACTTCGTCCATTTGATTGAGCGAGTCAATCACTTCCCTTCCATCTCTACCATCAATCCATCTTCCGCGAGTCAAGGCTTGGAATCTCTCGATCATTGAGTGATCTTAGTATTGGAGTGATTTCGATCCTATATCATCTGGAGTGATTCCAATCTTAGTATTGGAGTGATCTTAGTATTGAAGCCGATACAGACCTGCTATTGATTCCGATCTTAGTATTGAAGCTAGCTTTCAAGATACAAGCTAACGGCTAGGATCATAATCACTCCAATACTAAGATCGAAATCATTTGGAGTGATCTTAGTATTGGCTTGATTCCGATCCTATATCATTTTGCTTCAAGACTAAGATCAGAGGAAGGAAACAGAGACATGATCTATGCTTTTGGAGGAGAGGGAGGAGACGGGATCTCTACTTTTGGAGGAATAGAGGGAGGAGACAGAGACATGATCTCTGATTTTGGTAGAGGAGAGAGAGGAGACATCGACATGATCTTTGATTTTGGTGGAGGAGATCAAGGAACGTTCCAGGAAACGTCTCCAATAAACGCAAGCAAACAATCTTTGACAAGAACGACCAAGTCAAAATAAAGCACCTTTACCAAGTCAAAAAAGGAAAAAAAACACAGCATAGCAGAAGTTAGAAGAGCCATGTGCAAATTTCCAGAAGATTTGGATATTTCGCCAGCCTCTGATAATTTGCCAGCCTCCAAACCTGAACGCGCAAGACAACCTGCAAGAAAGGGAGAACACAAAAGTACTAAACCTGGATGAAAGGGACTGGAATGATGAGGGAGGCTTTGAATATGGAAGCTCTTCCAGCCCAAACATATTTGAAGTTGGAAGCTCTTCTAACTTACCGAGTGAAGAATATGTGCGTCCTTTGTGCAGATGGCCCAAAGTGGGGATCTATCAACCAACTGCATAGGGAACTAACACTTAAAAGGGACGAAGCGGCTTGGTTATTCAGTTCGTATTTAGGTATAAACTCAAACCCCCTTTTGCACATTACATATTCAATTTTCTTACATTGAGAATGTTTTTCAGTGTTATCTCACTTCAAAAAGAGAGACGAAGAGTTGGGGTTAAGGCCACTCTTAGAGATTGCTCAAAATCAAAAGATAAACATTTAATTACTTTGTTACACTTTTAGTTGGACTTGGTATATACTAACTTACTAGGACTTAACCCGCGCTAATTATAGCGCCGGGTAATTTTTTTAAAATAAATTGTTTTGAAATTTAAGAAAAATTGCTTTTATTTGAATTTTATAATATGTCTAATTCATGATTATAGATATAGTTGTCAAACGGAATAATTTGTCTATTTAACCCGTTTTGCAGTTGACTAAAATATTATTCGGGCTAACCCGTAAAACCTATAATCTTGAAAACATAACTCTATTATGCACCGTTTAATGACTCTAGTTTTGTGGTTAGTTCACGAACTCTTAAAAAAATCAATTTTTTGTGTCTAAATTTTTATAAAATTAGTAAAATATTTTTCAACTTTTATTTTGATATAAATTCAAATAAAATATAATAAACTATAGTGAAAAATATATCAAGATTTTGAATAGATTTTTGCTCTTTGAATATATATGAATTGATTATTATTTTAAAATATATAGTAGACAACATCTTTAATGCAAAAAAAATACTTTCCATATTCTTATCACTAATTGTAAAAGACAATTATATCTTTTCCTATTTCAATTATTCTTTGTTATTTGTAATGACATTTCATGTAATAACTTACAAAACAAAATTTATTTTCAAAAATGTCTTCTTAAATAATATTATAGAGATAAGTTTGACCAAATAACATGTTTTTCAAACGGGACATATATAGATTCAAAACAAAACCGTTGAAACCTCACAAACTATATATAATTTTTGAGATTAAAACTGCAATATTTTTATATATATATTATTACAATCACCAATATACACAAAGTAGTATCCCAATAAAAATAATTGGTCGCATATGATGTTTATCAAAACAATATTAAAAAGAGTACTCATGCGTAGCGTGAGTGCAAAACCTAGTAGTAGACAAATGCATTCTTAATTATAATCATTATCCATTTTTGAGAAATATTTCATACATAAATCCACTTTAAATATAATATACTAAACCCTAAACCCAAAAGCCTAAATTCAAAAAAAAAAAAAAAAGAAGTTTCAAATCCTATAAATAAACTCGAAATTTGAAATTGTCTTTAAGCTTAAGGAAATAGAATAGAATTATATAAAAAGAATTATAATGGAATGATATCATGGACTATATTATACTATAGAACACTAATTTCTTAATTACAAATTTACAATTTAACAACAAAGAAGAGAAAGAAAAAATACGTGTGTGTTGATAAGGGTATAATGGCATTTAATACATATATTAATAAAAACACATTCGTTATTTCCTTTATTATGTTAAGATTTTTGGTCATTGAGTGTAATTTCCCTTTGTGTTTTTAACTAAGACCGTAAATTTTTAGGGAATTAATAAAAAAAAGCATAAAATGAATTCAAATAACATTTTGTAGACTTCTAAATTCATTTCTCGATAATCAAAATGATTCAAAAAAATATAAAACAGAAATGTAGCCTAATTTGGTTTACAATTTCGATACATGTTAAATAGCATAGAATAATAACAAAGATTCAAACTACTGAATTCTTTGTTAGCATACGATGATTCAAAAAAAATATAAAACAGAAATGTAGCTTAATTTCGTTTATAATTTCGATACATGTTATATAGAATAGAATAAGAACAAAGATTCAAACTACTGAATTCATCGTATGCTAATGAAAGAATAAAGAATCGCGCGTTTGGATCGACAAATTCGTATGGTTTCCTCAGGTTGCATTCCCATAACTTAAACATGATACGATATCTATTACAAAAAGATTCGGAAGAATGGATTCGATTCGATTCAGCTTCCTGACTAATTGCTAAAAGTCTTTTTCTCCTTCTTTGTGATAGCAGTCGGGACACCGTAACACACCGGGGCAGTCCCAGTCAAGAACTGCATAGTGCAAGCATCGCGTGCATCAGCCATGAACGACCCAACTCTCTCTAATGTAATATCATCACTCCTCTCTCTCAACCAGCTTTCCAGCATTGCCTTCCCAAACCGGTTAATATCATTCGTTACGCCCCACAGGTTTGCTACAATGACTGGAGAACCAGCTAGCAGGAAAGACAGGGGAATACTTTGTGGTACGTATCTGCCTCTTACATATGGCAAACCGCTGCTGCATCCCATAAGAAAAGTTTCAGCACAATTGTCCAAATTCTCTACTTGGCACATGGGAATATATTGTTCTCCTGCACCATCAAATCATCTGACTAAGAAGAAGACTATTAAAAAACATTGTTATTGGTATGTGAAGGACCACCATACCAGTTCCATGTCCAAAATATAGGAAAAGATTATGCTTTACCAACGCATCAGTTAGCTCCTTAGCAGCTGGCACTAATCCAACCCTGCCCTGTATATTTACTCATTTCGTTTCACAAAGAGTGTCGTTTTAAGCTTTTATTTTTGTTTCACAAATAGTGTCGTTTTATGTTTTCAATACCTAATTTTGAATAAAAATCCAATTTTTTTTAACCTTATTGTTTTAGTGTATTAATTAGAGAGAGAAAAATTGTTTAGTGTATTAATAAAGGGTAATATGGAACTTTAAGTAGTTTTCTTAATATGTGTGAAATGTGTCCAAATGACACTCTTTGTGAAACATAGAGAGTATTTAATAACAACATTTCGATTCGACTTCCAACCAAGGCAGAAGATTTACATCATCAATTCGTTTACATGTACCTCCATTTTCTTTTCCTTGAACCAACTTTCAAACTCGATTTTACTATCCGGATCCGGACCTTATAATTTTACTATCCGGAGACGGATCCGAGATTTTACGACCCCCTCGGATATCCGGATTTTCGAAACGGATCAGAGCGGATCCCGGATAATAGTTTCACCCCTACATAAAAGACTTGCTACCTCGTCTTTTCAATCTCGAAAATAATTTAACAAGATGAATATATATAACATGAAAGAAAATTTTAACGAGAATAATGAATTCGGTCATAGAAACTTGAATTTGAATTTGTTTTTTTGCCCCATGCCAAAAATATTTCTTGATCCGCCATTGATTGTAATTAAGAAATTAGTGTTCTATATAGTCCATAATATCATTCCATTCTATTTCGTTTTTTTTTTAAAGTTGCTTTCGCGTTTCCATACGCTTCTGCTTCCGTAAACTAGGTGTCTAGTGGTAAAATTAATGATCATGGTGGTAAAAGTGTTGGTATGATCAAACCTTTTGATCAAGTCGTGTGTAAGCGAGAAACGGTGAAAATGATTATCATGGATGAATTGCCGTTTTCTTTTGTGTTTACATTTGTGGAGAATGATGGGCTTAGACAGTTTTGTGTGATTGCTATTCTTTGGTTTACCAGCTTGAGAGAGAGCAAATCAACAGTAAATAAATATTAAATAAAAACAGAGCATACAACCTTTGTCTCTAAATCAAAGTAACAACAAACTTATAAAAACGTTTAAAATGATGGAAAGTAACAGAAGAGTGCACATCTTTCAGGTGATTTTTGATCTTTTTTCTCTCTTTTAAGATTCAGTGTCCATTGGCTATGGATTCATCGTCTCCTTTCTTGCCATAGAATCTCCGGTACAAGGAATCAACCTCTTTCAGATAATAAGTTCCCGGAGCCAAAAGGTCTAAAATACCCTCCTTGCTCGTCACAAAGTCCTTTGCTCCGTACCTATGTTCCATTAGCTTCATTGTCTCCACAAATTTCTCAGGTGCATACTGCAATAAATAAGCCCCGAGAGGAGATCAATGTTTCAAGATTCCGGAATATTTAAGTAGAAAACCCGGCTTCGCTTAACCGAAATCAAACCCGAATTGGTAATAAACTGATTTGTTGAATTCATTTTTTTCCAATATATGAACAAACCGTAACTGAAACCAATTAAAACCTCAATTTCTTTAAAATTCCGTTATAAGTGAAAGATAAATCTTGCAAAAAACCAAAACCGAACCGAACCGAACCATTAGATTTCAATTCAGTTTATATATTTCATAATCAGAATAATCCAAAAACAGGACTATGCACCCTTTTTTTTTTGTTACCTCATGTCTAGCCTTCAATTTACCGCCAACATCCATTACAGATGCGATGCTTGAAAGGCTGAAAGGAGACTGATTTTCACAGAGACGCAATGAGAACATCGTTGCGGTTGAACCACTTCCATATGAGAACATGACCACCCGCTTTCCCGCCTATACAACATGACCCAAACACAAATGTAACATTTTCAAACCAAATGTAATGGATTACAGTAGAATCAGAAGAAGTTTTTTTTTTTCTTTTGTTACCAAATCGCTGTGTTTATTGTGGATGAGGGAAGCAAATGCAGCATAGAGAGATGCGGTGTACATGTTACCGACTTCTTTTGGTACTAAAGTCGTTGGTTGCACTTTAGCATCATAAAATGGTTTCGCGAGTTGTTGTGACACCTGCAATAGAGAAAAAAATTTGAGCTATAACATGGTTTTCTCTTGGTATCAAAAACAAAAGAAAAGGGAAATGATGAACACCTTTTCAAGATCACGGCTTTGGTAACTCTCGTCGAGGGACAAAGATGAATAAGGGGTGAACTTTTCTTTGGCAGCCTCGTCAATGGAGCTGCAATAGAGGAAAGAATATGTTATTCATACTAAAACCAAGTAAAGAACTTTCAATCCGAAGACGTAATTCATAAGCAAGAACCTTGCGTTTCTCAAGAAGTCATTGTACAGGAGGCGAGCAAAGCTTTTCTGTACAAGCTGCAATAGCAAAGACGAGAAGATTGGTGAGAGACTATTCAAGTAGAGCAAAACTATTCTTGGAGGATTAAGAAATTACTTTGTTGTATGGAGAATGGAAGACAAAGTAATCGGCATCATTGATGGAGAACTCTTTGCCCTCGAGTTTCTCAAACCTGCAAAAACCAAAGAATTGAAATAAGTCACACAGAACACCAGAAGAAAGAAACTGAGTTTTCGTAACAGTAAAAAGCAAATTACTTACTTGTTGCATAAATGTTTATAGCAAGAGTCAAGAGCCATAAGGTAGCATGTCTGTGAAAGCTTACCATCAACAACCTACAAGAACACGAGAAACGATAACCAATAAGAATTCGATTATCTGTGCCAAATACTTGAGATTATGCATTGAAGATTACCGGGTACTCGCTAGCAAGATTTGGCTTGTAAAAGTCATAGACATGAGCCATGTGGCTTCCTCTCAATTTGCTTTCGAAAACGATAGGAGCATTTGGTCCTATCAACATGGCAATTGCTGCCGCTCCTCCAGTTGGCCTCGCGGGTCCTTCTGCATAAACCTGAAAGCATTCAAATATATAAACAGGTGAAGATTTATGCAAAGAATCAGGCATTAAAAATATTTCTATGTCGATGTTATACCGCACTGTCAGTACAAATGACGAGGCCATAGCGTCCATCCCACGAGTTACTCTCAACCCAATTGACACAATTTAACAAAGCCGCAGTTCCACCATAGCAAGCATTGGTCGAGTCAACACCTTCGACATCGGTGTTTCCACATTTCTATTCATTCACAAAAACAAAACAAACTTTCACTGTCTTTTTAAACTTGAGTGATCCTCAGATTTTCAATCGCAAGAGAGTATAAATACCTCGAAGAGTTGCATCAAGAAGGTTTTGATAGACTTGCTTTTGTCTATGACAGTCTCACTGCCTACTTCAAGACGCCCGATTTGCTTCGGGTCAATCTTGTACTTCTCAAGAAGAGATGTCACCGCATTGAAACTAAGAAACACACCCAAGAAACAGATCAACCATGAAATTCAGGTCTTTTCATGAGAATATACATACGTGCAAACAAAAAAACCATTACCTCATTGAGATTACATCTTCAAGCTCTGTGCAAAAAGCTAAACAATCTTGGCCAAGTCCAATCGTGTATTTCCCTTTGCTTGCTCCATCATGAGCTTCCAGAGCTTCCTATATAGCCAAAATAACACATTGATCAATCATAAACACCATAGTTTCAAAGATCAAAAACCTGAAATCAAGAACTGAAAAGATATGAAAAAGAGAGATATCAGAGAATGTTGTAGATCACTTCTTATATTAGCTGATAGATAAAAGATTTCCACGTAAATGAACAATAAAATACAAAAAAATCATCTGAATAAGAACCACAAAGTTGTAAAAAAGGTTTAAACTTTTCAGTTTGAGACTTAAAATGAGAAATCTCAGGATCAAGGACCAATAAAACCCTTTGAAACTCCTAAGTTCAATCAAGTAGACACTCTTTTTATCAAATCAAATCTCAAGTATCATCAGTTCATCACCAAATCTCAAACCAAGACGCAGAGATCTCGAGTTTGAGAAATTTAATCAGAATCCTGAAAAACATGTGTAAATACATAAAATAATAAAAAACCAATTTTTAGCATTTTCTGACCAAACTCCGCCGCATTACAAAACCCAGAGACAAAGAACCAAGCATACGTCTGTCAAAAATTTATGGGATTTTCCCTGGATGGATTCCTCTAAAAATTTTCATTGAAATTTGAAGATTTATGAAATCAAACGTCAAAGGGCGAATTTAACTGTGTCAAAAACACACACAAAACAAAAGCTCCAACAGAAACAGAGTATCAATGCAATAGCACTAATAAATAAATGGAATCGAAACAAAAATAAAAAAAATTTGGGCTTTTTACCTGTTGAACACAGGTAGGAGGGAAATAGATGTCCATAGCCAAAATCCCAACGTTCTTCGCCATTGTCGAATGAAAACGAAAGACCTTCTTCTCCAGAGATTAGAATATTGAAGGTTCGATCTTTGAGAAGAGGAGAGAGAGAGAGAGAGAGAGTTTTGAGCTGTATAGGAAAGATATGAATCGGTTGAAAACAGAAAAGAAACTCAAATTGGTTAATAAACAAAGTCCAGGAGAAAAATTAGGGGATTTTCTTTTCTTTATATTTTCCTTTTAAAAACAAAATTAGTTGTGCTTACTCTTTTTTTTTTTTTTGGGTTTAACAAAATACTTGTACAATTGTACTTCCATCTTTTTTTTCCATAAATTCAAAATTGTTGATTTTATTCAGAATCACTATAAATACTAAGATATTTATAAAATTGATTACAGTGGTGAAAACAAAATATTGTAATGGGCGAAATAAATATTTAGTTGTGAGTCTAGAGACTAAAGGGACTTTTTCTGTTCAAAATTAAATAATTTTTGTTTTTTTGTGTGTGCGTGGGACGTTTACATGTCAAACAAAAGAAAATAAATGTTTTGAAATTTTCAAAAATGTATATGTTTTGAAATTTTCAAAAATGTATATGTTTTGAAAAATAATAATTACCTGGACAAAAAGAAAGAAAAAAAAGAAGTGTTTGTATGTATGTGTGCGTGAGAGAGGGATTGGGGGCAGGGTGTTTCCTCCGGAATCTGGACAACGCAGACTTCGTGAGTTAGCTCCCATCGTGCTTCTCTTTCTTTACCTCTTTTACCCCTTTAAATCTTCCTTATTTACCTTTTTGCCACTCACTAATCTCTTGTGTACACTTTGTTTTGCTTTTTGGTTTGGGATATGACAGAGTAGCTTTACAATGTAACTCGGCTTATTTTTGGTTACGTCTGAGCAAAAAATCCGGAAAAAAAAAATGAACCGAAATCGAACCGAATTAGAAGATAATGAATCGAACCGAATAGTTATAAATATTCGAATGGTTCCTCTTATAAAATATTTCGGATATCCGAACCGAAACCTGAACGAGTACCCGAAATATACGAAATACAATTATATATATACAAATATCATGTATCTTTAGTTTTGAAATAACAAAAATACTAAAATTTACAATTATAAACTGAATATATTAGTTATGTTTAGACCGAAATAACCAAAATACTCAAAATATTTGAAAATGTTTAGTTATAATTGTCAAAATTAAATAATTTTTGCAAAATTTAACCAAATTTTATTTATATTAAACAATTTTTTTTAGTTTTTTCGAGAATTGAGATAAATTCCGGGTACCTGAAACCCGACCTAAATTTGGGCGGAACCGAACCCGATCCAAAAAAAGAAACTACCTGAATGGGTTCTAGATTTTTAAAATTTGGATACCCAAAACCCGAAAAAACCGATCCGAACCCGAACGGATACCGGAAGCCGAATGCCCATGCCTATGAATCTTGGTTATGTAACTTGGACTTAGGTTCAATCTACTTGGAATTTGGATTATTTATGAATAAGCGAAATGGAATTTTTTTTTTTTTTTTGTATTTACTTAATGCTTCTAAAAGAAAAGTTACGAAATAGTTTTTAAGAGATTTGATTGTTAAGTTTCAAGTAGGACACGCTGGCATATACTCGGTGGATATTATAAATCTCGCTTGGTCGATCATTATCTAAAGTGAAAGGATTGCTAAGGTGTATTTGTATGTTCTAGAAATGGAACCCAGGGGTGGTAGTCCAGTGGTTTAAAAGTTCATTTTAATGTCTTTTGTTTTGAGTCTTTTTATTGTGATTTTAGTCATTTTTGACCATACACATACATTTTTAGTGATAAAAAAACTCATACTTCTATGAGATTTGAGAGATTAGTTTGGGTTTCGGTCTAATATATCCCGGTTAATGAAAAGAAAAAAAATAAAGACAGAAAAAAGTGTTAAAAATTTAATTAGTTTTTAGAAAGTGTTAAAACATTTAACAACTTTTAAATAAGTAACATACCATGCAAATATCTCCAAAAAAAAATATCTTAGAAGTAGATGAAAACACAATTCACATAACAGTAATTGATTATGTTAACTATGAACCAACTCAACAGCATGAAAAAGTCATGAATCATACATCAACCACACTTTGTATCAATTTTTTAATATTCTAAAAGTAT
This sequence comes from Eutrema heterophyllum, assembly GCA_002933915.1. NCBI lineage: Eukaryota > Viridiplantae > Streptophyta > Magnoliopsida > Brassicales > Brassicaceae > Eutrema > Eutrema heterophyllum. The sequence goes on from PKMM01018528.1 coordinate 346,584, forward strand.
TGATTCTCTTTGTTATATGATTAATAATACGTTGACCGATTTTTTACCGCTTCACCCGCGAGAAGGTAGTGCACATTACAACATGGAAAAATCAGGTTGGCGTAAGAAAACAACAAAAAAGGTTAATAAACAACAAGAAACACAACAAAATATTAAATAAAGACTAAAAGATTAATTTCGCTTTGAAATGATCTAAACAACAACTTTTAAAACAATACTTAATTTGAAAAGAAAAAAAAATTGTATCAATTGTCACTTTATCAAAACATTTTTTGTGTTCTAATATTTTTCAAAATCTATAAAAATAAGTAACATTTTCTCTGTTGAAAAAAACAATTTTATCCCTGTTTATTATTAGTTCGTGTACAATACACCGTTGAAACGCGCAATACTGTATATGAATATGAAAAAAATTAACACGTGTACCGTACATAAAATGTTACTTACCGTACATAAAATGTTACTTATTTTTACACTTTTTAAAAAGTATTAAAATTATAAATAAACTTTTTAAAGGTGACAGTACATCTCTATAAGTTTTTGTTTGCGGTAATTAGGTGTGTTTACTAGAACAGACAGAACATGGTGGGATTTAATGAGTTTGGACTTCTTAAAGTATGCGAAAACATTGTCGTTATCATAAAGCTAACAATCTCCCTGAACATTGGAACCTCCGTCACCGTCCGATTACGATCTATCATCATCCTTTACCGTCCGATTTGATTACCAAAAATGCTGAAACATTATAAAGAATGTTACTATCTACCAATTACAGAGCGTCAAATGAGTCGGAATCCCGATGACGTCACGATTTTGTGGGACCCAACTTAGATGTGGTTCAACACGTGAGGAGGTAGGTAGATAGGGACCAATCAAAATGATAGTTTTATAAATTTTTGCACAAACTAAACAAAATTTCAATTGTACTTTTTCACTAATAAATAATTGCATTCGATTTTTGAACAAACACTTTATAATCTCTCTATTTTTTGTTTTTTGGGGTCAGAATCTCTCTAATTAATAAATTGAATTATTTTGAATCAAAATGTATTTCCTCCTTTTTTAATACGATGTAGTATAAAATGTATTTTTTTATGGTATTTAATGTGATATCCGCAAATTTAACAAGAACATCATATAAAATGAAACGGATATAATAGTTGGTTTCTAATATTATATCGAGAATCCGAAAAATAGATTTTTGTGAAACATGAACAAAAATGCTACACACCACTTATTATAAAATGGGTAATAAGGAAATCCAAAACACACTGATAGTTTTACAGCTCGTAAATTTAAAAAGCAAAAATTAAACCCTAAAGGCACACTTTCATTCGGATCACACTCGGAGAGGTTTCTTGAAGTGGAAGAAACAAATAACAAATAATGTTGACACTATACGAAAGGTTTTACTGTTTCAGATGGTGAGGTTTTCTTGGAGCACAAGGAACGATCCTATGATCTTGCCACCGAGATCTGGGAATGTCTCACATCCTGGAAGAGAACTCACTTTCCCTGTTCTATCGACTTGAACTGGATACTTAAGAAGATGACCTTTCATCTCTGTGACCTCCTCTGCTGCATACTGTCTCCAATTCAGCTCACTCAATTGCCTAACTCGTCTCACGCATTCCATGTTCTCTGGTTCCTCGAAACCTTGCTCTAGAAACCCTAGATGTTCTGCCCACAACGACATTCTGTATCCAAAGATCTGCAAGTGATTGGGAATTTTGCAACAAAACCATGTTTAAGAAGACATGTTTTTAGGACATAGCTTTTGGTGGGTTTCTGTATTTATACAGGTTGAAAAGTGGAAGTCTTTACCTGACCACGAGGACGAGAACCTTTCTTAGCCCATGAATGGTGTGGTTGATACCCTCCCATGGCGATTTCCGTGTCTCTAGTTCCTTCCAAGGATCTCTGGTTGATATTTGCGGAACCAATTAAGACAAACTCATCATCCACTACCATCCCTTTGGAATGAACATATATCATGAATCTTCGACTCTTCAAAGCTTGCACCTGGATTAAATTGTTGATTAAGTGAGAAATCGAGGCCATTAAAGTTAAACCGGATATCTCAACAGGAGTCCATCCATATATTTTATATATATATACCTTTATAGGATTTGCATTTGCATTTGGCTGCGGTGGATTTCGAGGACTATATACGCTAAGTGTTCCATCAGCATCAGCAACCTCCCTGGTTCCAAGACAGAAGAAGTTCAAAAAGTCTTGTGGCTCATACTGACCATCAAGTCCAACTTCCACAAGTGCCTTGTAGATGGTTTGATACATCATTTGCATGGTTTTGTACTGCAAAGATCATGAAAATATTCCTGTATAAAGAAGGCAAAGATTGTTCGTCGAGATAATTTAGCAAACCAAAGACGAAGTGGTTACCTGCCAGTATAGAATTCTCTGAATAGGGTTACTTGTTGGAGCACCTTCTGGCCACATTGGAATGACAATATAAGCAGCAAACTTCTCCCTCGCTCTAATTTTATTAGCAATCTTAAGCGCGATTTCCATAGGGATTAGATTATTAGCACCTGCAATGGCAAAACTCCTTGTTATTACTGCACGCATTGATCAAAAAAATTGTACTGAACTTGCCCTTAAAAGCTTACAATTCCTTACCCAAGTCCTTGTTTGAATCCCAGTTGAATGATGATCCAAGAAAATATTGGTTCTCAATGTAGATGAAGTGCTGAGCAGATCGTATGGCCTTAACATAAGCCGCGTGTATGCTCATGTCTATGAGTATATTCTTCCCACATAGAAGATTCTGTTAACATATTTATAATCAGTAGTAGAAAGTATAGCAACATGAAAATGACAAGTTTAAACTGTTTAGAGTTGTGCTTACTCTTCCAATAGCTTCCTTTGGGTCCTTTGGAAACCCTTTGACTGAGCTTGAATCAATTGAACGGAAAACCTAAAGATTAATTCGTGGAAAGAAATGAGATTCCTTTTGTCACCACCACATATAACAGTAATCATCATATTTGAACAAACGAGGCTTGCTGAATCACCTGAACATGCCAAGACTCTGGATCATTCTCATTAGCAGAAGAAGCTTCTGATAGTCCCATGATGTCGGGAATTTTGTCTATCTTAAGCAAAGAATCATCAGAAGACGATTTTAGTTTCTTAATTCCGCGACGTTTTGAAGCTTTTAGCCAGCGTTCCTCAAAATTAGCAAGCACATCATATGCAGCTGGACCATCAATCTTGCTGTGCAGATCATGCCACGGTTCTCTTGGTCCATCATCCACAGTAGTCTAATACGAAAAGATTATTTGCACGGATCAAGAATAGTGGAATCCAATTCCAAAATTGCAACCAAACATGATTTCTTGAATGGTTAATTACCACAAAATTTGGGTTATGGAAGTCATCTTTATGGAGTGTCTTTAGCGTCCTAAAGAGAGGATGCTTGGGAGTATCAAATCGTCCGTTGCACACGTCTAGCCCTCCCACAAAAGCTACGATCTTTCTTCTATTCTGAGCTGCATCAGCATCTACAATCACAGTTTTCTGATGATGGGTGTAGATAGTTCCAACTTCCTGATCATTGTATTGACACTCAGATTTCAGATGATGAATCTATACATACGGGAGTTCAAGCAGTAATGCAGTAACTAATGAGCATCTTACAGATTTTTTTATGAAGCTGTGACCTTTCCCCCCAGATCTGGGACAAAGGAGAACTTGCACCGACGAATGCTTGAAAAACCGGCGAGTCTCTTCATCGCTTGTGTTCATAAGTCCTTGCTACATGCAACAAAACACCAGCTTTCATTAAAACAACAAATAGATTGTTGCTTAGATTAATACTCAAACATGTCAAAAATGATCTAATCAAAGCAAAATTATACTCTCCAACAGGATTAACAGAGCAAGTATCAGAATTTAGGATCCGAAACAGCGGGGAAAATAAATAGAAAGCACTTAAGAAAGTTTAGTATGCAACTAAAACAACCTTATCTGTACAAGACTTGTATATCTTTTCCATTTAACATGTGCGTAAACAGAGAGCCTCCCTTGAAGTTACTAGCTAAAGGATCAGCATCTTATCCCAATTGAAAAAAGAAAAAACAGAGCAATCCAATGGGTCTATCAGAAAAAACTATATACAACTCCATAAGCTACTCCAGTAAATTGTATAAAAGTAAACTATAACATGTTCTCAATCTAGCTACTAGCATTTAGTTTATAGGATAAACAAAGTGACAATATCTGTAGATCTGATTTTAGGTAAACAAAAATCGAATGTCTTAAGCACCAAACAAAATAAGAGATGTAAATTCTTACTTTTCTGAACCCCAGAAGGCTCACTGAAGATGGGTCATCCCACACCATAACCAAAACTCTAACACCTTCTTGAGATTTTTCTTTAAGCAAACCCCCTAACGTACCATCGGTCGGATCATTATTACGACGAACCAGCCTAACCGGATGGTAGACTGACCAACCTGTGATATAAATGAACCTCCTTGCCTGTCTTATCGCATCAGCCATATCCTCCCAGCACTTTCCATGTATATACTGCATCCCGCCATCGAGATATACACTCGGGAGAGTACCGTCATCAACATGAGCATCCTGATACAGAGTAACCCTACCGCCTTTCCTCAAAGGGAAGTATGTACCGGGAACTCCTACACACTCGTTCCCAAAACCAACACCCATTTGGTAAAGTCTCATCCTTTCCATTGGAGTGTATTGAATAGACAAACTCAACACAGCGCCCGGTTTACAAGGCTTCCCACTACTGTTCAGTATCGGAAAAAACCCTTCGATCCTATTCCCCGAACACAGCTGCTCGGTTGGGATTCCAACAGCTCCCATGATCTGTGCTCCGATAATGTCATCGTCTTTCACAACAAAGTGAACTTCCGCAGCACTATGAGCCACGGGTACATCGAAATGCTGCATCCACACAGGGTTCTCGCTGTTGTTGATCACAAAAGTCCTGCCAATGACAGCATCTGAGATAGAGACAGTCACGTAAGGATCACTCGTTATCTTGGAGGATTTCTCACCTTCCACTTTGGTACTGTTCATCCGGCCTAACCCAGACAACATCCCACCGAGCCTGTTGTGGAACCCATCCATGTTAGGAAGATGTTTAGCTTCCTTAACCCAAATGTCTAAGTTACCATGTAACAACTCCACCCTCAAAGATCCGCTGCTCGTCGCAAACGGCACGTATTGCTGGCCAAACCCGTGGCTTGACCCTCCCCCCATTGACATAGTCTCGGTATAAACCGGATGATGCGCCATTTCAATGGAAATCAAAAACAAAAAGCAGGAAACTTTCAGTGGTGGGATCAAATCTCAAGCAAAACCCAGATCAAATTTAAAGCAGGAAACTTTCGTTCAGTGAGACCAAAGATCGAATACTTGGCGGGCAATCAAGATCAAGAACTCTGAGATTCGGATCTATGAATAAGGGAGATCTAAAAGATGGGTGAATTCAAATGAAATTTCTGATTCTCGTGAGAAGACGAAGGGAACGTTGACTTGTAACGGAAGAATCGGAAAAGTGAGCTGGATTTTAAGATTTGGCTGCCGTTGTTGACCCGTTGCTAACTTTAGCCATTAATGACCCACTTACACTAATTTTTACTTAAAAGAATAAATAAATTGTTTTTTTTTAGTGACGAAGAAGAAGACTCACTTTGGTTCGGCTGCTCACGAAACTTGATTTTGATTGGAGTCTTTGGAGATATTACTATTATATATATATATATATGAACAAATAGTAAACATTTGACATCATTAATCAAGTTCAATAATTATCGTTTCACCGACTCCTTCCATTATTTCATTATTTTATATTATTTGTTGTACCGTATATATGAGTGTTGCCAAGTAAAGTTATACTGTCAAACTTGACAAAACTCGAAATGACTGTTCTTGATATTTATGGGAAAAATTATATGACATGGGCAATAGTTGCAAAAATGCACCTCAAAGGGAAAAACTTTTTTAATATCATCGATGCGTCAGAAATGACATCGGATAAAAACAAGACAAATGTCATGATATTTTTGTTTCACCACATCCACGATGGTCTAAAAGACCAATACATCACAAAAGAAGATCCTGCAGATCTCTGGAAATCACTCAAAGATAGGTTTGATCACCAGAAATACGTGATCTTACCAAAAGCCAAACATGAGTGGCTGAATCTGCGGTTTCAAGATTACAAAAGTGTTGGTGAATATAATTCCGCTTTGTTCGGGATCACCTCCAAGATGGTGTTATGTGGAGAAGAAGTAAGCGATTATGATATGATCGAGAGAACACTCCAAACATTTCATCATGGAAATGTAATCATGCAGCAACAATACCGAGCAAAAGAGTACACTCTTTACTCAGAGTTGATGCAAACTCTTCTTGTTGCTGAACAAAATAATGAGCTTGTGATGTTGAACCATCAAACTCGTCCAACAGGATCAGCTCCATTCCCAGAAGCGAATGTTGTATATATGAGTGTTGCGAAGTAAAGTTATAATGTCAAACTTGACAAAGCTCGAGATTACTGTCCTTGATATTTCTGGGAAAAACTATATGACATGGGCAATAGCTGCAAAAATGCACCTCAAAGGGAAAAAACTTCTTAATATCATCGATGCGTCAGAAACGACATCGGATGAAAACAAGGCAAATGCCATGATATTTTTGTTCCACCACATCCACGATGGTCTAAAGACCAATACATCACAAAAGAAGATCCTGCAGATCTCTGGAAATCACTCAAAGATAGGTTTGATCACCAGAAATACGTGATCTTACCAAAAGCCAAACATGAGTGGCTGAATCTGCGGTTTCAAGATTACAAAAGTGTTGGTGAATATAATTCCGCTTTGTTTGGGATCACCTCCAAGATGGTGTTATGTGGAGAAGAAGTAAGCGATTATGATATGATCGAGAGAACACTCCAAACATTTCATCATGGAAATGTAATCATGCAGCAACAATACCGAGCAAAAGAGTACACTCTTTACTCAGAGTTGATGCAAACTCTTCTTGTTGCTGAACAAAATAATGAGCTTGTGATGTTGAACCATCAAACTCGTCCAACATGATCAGCTCCATTCCCAGAAGCGAATGCTGTAGCATCCAGTTACAATAATTGGCAACGACATGGACCCGGTAGAGGTCATGGTCGTGGCCGAGGACGTGGTCGTGGACGTGGTCGAAGCCAAGGAAGAGGATTTTATTTTAATAATTTTAACACCGGGAGAATTGATAAAAATTCTCAAGAAAATAAAGTTGGTAAAGCTGTGAACAAGCATTATGAAACTGCTTGCTACAGATGTGGCATGAAAGGACATTGGTCCAATACCTGTCGTACACCAAGACATTTGGCCGATCTGTATCAAAAATCCCAAAAGGGTAAAGAAAAGGAAGGTGAAACCAACTTCATCTCTGATGAATCCGGACCATCTCTCGATGGCATTGATAATGATGCACATCTCGATCTTTCTGATTTCCTCGTTGATCCTGAAGATATCAACGCCCAACAAGTTGACTAAAATAACCTATTTTTGGGTTTTTATAAATTTGTGTTATATGTATCTTTGTTATCAAAGTGTGTTGTAACATAAGTTATTAATGTTTTTTTTATGAATAGTTTAAATCCAGAATATGTCAAGATCTGAGATTCGGGATGAAGATTTATGTCTGGCAGACAGTGCTACAACGCACACAATACTTAAAGATAAAAAGTATTTCTCCTCCCTAAATTTAAAAAATTCCGCCGGAAGCGTGAATACTATATATGGGAATGCAAAGATTATTATGGGCTCTGGAAGAGCTTGTTTTTCAATGCCAAGGGGGAATAAATTTGAAATAAATGATGCATTATATTCCCCTAAATCCCAGAGAAACTTAATAAGTTTCAGAGATATCCGCAGAAATGGATATCATATAGAAACCATGAATAAAAATGGCATTGAATGTCTTTGCATCACATCACTAATTCCGGAAAAGAAAGTTATATTAGAGGAACTACCAGCATTATCCTCCGGATTATATTCCACAAAGATTCATATAGTTGAATTATATGTTACAGTAAACCCAAAGTTTACTAGTACATTTAAAGTGTGGCATGAAAGACTTGGCCACCATGGTTCAGTCATGATGAGAAAGATTGTGCAAAATTCGAATGATCACCCGTTGAAAAACCATAAGATTTTTCAATCAGGAGAATTTTCATGTAATGCATGTTCTCAAGGAAAACTCATAATTCGGCCATCACCAGCCAAAATTGGGAATGAATCTCCATTATTCTTAGAAAGAATACATGGTGATATATGTGGGCCTACCACCATGCGGGCCATTTCGATATTTTATGGTATTAATTGACGCATCCAGTAGATGGTCACATGTGTGTCTATTGACAACACGAAATACGGCTTTCGCAAAATTCATTGCCCAAATAATCAGGCTAAAATCACAATTCCCTGATTATACAATAAAGAAAGTAAGGCTTGATAACGTTGGTGAATTCACTTCACAAGCTTTTAATAACTATTGTATGTCAATGGGAATCGATGTCGAACATCCGGTCCCCCATGTACATACACAAAATGACATGGCTGAATCCTTGATTAAACGGTGCAACTCATTGCAAGACCGTTATAATGAGAACAAAACTCTCAATTTTTATATGGGGTCATGCTATCTTGCATGCGGCGTCGTTGGTCCGGATAAGACCAAGCGCATATAATAAACATTCCCCTTTACAATTAACATTTGGCCAAGAGCCAAATGTATCCCATCTCCGTGTTTTTGGTTGTGCGGTTTATGTTCCTATAGCCCCACCGCAAAGAACAAAAATGGGGCCACAAAGGAGATTGGGGATATACGTTGGTTATACATCACCAAGTATAATTCGGTACCTTGAACCGCAAACTGGTGATATGTTTACGGCTCGTTTTGCCGATTGCTATTTTAATGAAGATAAATTTCCAGCGTTAGGGGGAGGAATTAAAGAGATTCCAAAAGATGTTACATGGTGCACACCGTCTTTGTTGCACCTAGATCCCCCTACATATCAATGCGAACTCGAAGTTCAGAAAATTGTACACTTACAAAATATGGCAAATCAGTTACCAGATGCGTTCACTATTACAAAAAGGGTGACAAAATCATATATCCCTGTTGCGAATGCTCCATCAAGAATTAATGTTCTTGAAGAACAAATTGATGGGAACAGAGCAAATGAACCCAGAGTTCAATTGAAAAGGGGAGGCCAATTGGTTCTAAAAACAAAAATCCCCGAAAGAAAAATAAATTGGGAGAACATAATGAAAAGGTTCCCGAAGAAACATATAAAGAAAAATGTCCAGAAGACATACATGAAAATATTCAAAGAGAACCACATAAAGAGATTCATCCAGAAGATGAACATAATACAGAAAAATACGAGATTTCCATTAATTATGCCAAAGACGGAAAATTATGGGATAGAAATGAAATAGAAGATAATGATGAAATTTTCTCATTCTCTGTATCCAAAGACATTGATTATGAAAGTGATGATCCAGACACAAGGTCCGTATTAGAGTGCTAGAAAAGGCCTGATTGGGAGAAATGGCAAATGGCCATGAAAAATGAATTATTCTCCCTCAATAAAAGAAATGTTTTTAGACCTATTGTCACTACACCCAAAGATGTAAAACCGGTTGGGTACGTACAAGTGGATTTTTGTGCGAAAAAATGAGAAAAATGAAATCACAAGATATAAAGCTCGACTTATGGCACAAGGTTTTTCTCAAAGACCGGGAATTGATTATGAAGAAACATATTCCCCGGTTATGGATGCAATTATATTCAGATTTTTAATCAGTCTTGCGGTATCTAAAAATCTAGAAATGTATCTTATGGATGTTGTGACAGCATATCTATATGGATCACTTGATAATGATATATATACGAGGATCCCAGAAGGATTAAAAATGCATGCAGCATTAAACTCAAAACCTAGAGAGATATATGCGATCAAATTACAGAGATCACTTTACGGATTAAAACAATCCGGATGCATGTGGTATAATCGCTTAAGCGAATATTTGCAAAAGAAAGGGTATGTGAATAATGAAATTTGCCCTTGCGTCTTTATTAAGAAATCCTCATCAGGATTTGTGATCATTGTTGTATATGTTGATGACTTGAACATCATTGGAACTCAAAAGGAAATTGATGATGTAAGAACTCATATGAAAGAAGAGTTCGAAATGAAAGATCTCGGACAGACAAATTTTTGTCTTGGACTCCAGATAGAGCACTTCCGAGATGGAGTATTTGTGCACCAATCAAATTATACCAAAAGGATATTACAACGTTTTTATATGGATAAAGCGAATCTTTTGAGTACGCCAAGCTAATTACTAAAAACGTCGTTAGTAGTCACTCTCCCCCAGACTTACTTCACACCGTCTCGGTGTGAGAATAAATCGTAGAGAAAAGTAAAAACGTACGTAAAAGCAAGAAAATAAAAAATGGATAAGACAGTGGATAGAGTGAATACGCTGCTCAGCGAGGTGGGTCGTCCGGGCTGACGCTCCCGCTTGGGCCAGTCCGTCGCCTACGTCGTGCAACGCGCGCATCAGGGTTGGATAACTCCCCAGTATCAGCGCTCTCTGAGGTCCCGTGTCCAGCAACAACGGGATCATCGTCCTCGGCTCTTTCAACATTCGCGGTTGGCTCCGCGCGGAAACAAGGAGGTGGTCGTGGGCATCTGATCTTTGCTAATGCCCCCCAAATTCTCTGCATCATGCCGTGGTTCTTCTTTTGTGTCTCCACCATCCATGCTCTGTATTCTCATTCAGAAGCATCTGCAGATAGAGGTGGAAAATCATACTCACCAGAGTACTCCGGAAAGAGCATCTCGATCGGGTCCTGAGACTGCGATGTCTGCCCATGCTCCTGAGTGAAGAAGTCTGGCACGGGATCATCCTCTAGGGGATGCTGTGGGAAGCTGCGTCCGTGCGTAGACGCTCTGGCGGAGGCAAGAACTCGATGTTGCCCGGACTGTTCACCGCAGTGATATCGGGCTGTGGAAGTTCGCAGTGCTGGACCCGTCGCTGTTGATCCGTGAACTCGTATATGTACCCGGTGTTGAGGACGTGGCAAGCCGTCAGATGTTTCTTGTCGATGTAACCAACCCGTGTTTTGCATTCACGTCCGGTGAAGTCAATCCCGTGGTGTATGAACAAAGGAGTAAGCAAACTCCCAATATCCTCTTTCTGTTTCTGGTTCCCTAAGAACTGAATCTTCTTCGCCACCAAAGTTCGGGCGAATACCATGCCCAAGTTCACATCGTATGGTGCAGGGAAATGGAATTGGTAGACTCCTGACAAATACTCCCCAATCCCGTAATGTAGCAAGAGTAACTCGTCACTACGTACTGCGCTGGGCTCTATCTTCGCAAACAGAATGTTGCTGATGATCTTGGCTACCACGCGAATGGCTGGGTTCCGAATCAAGGCCTGCTTCGCCGCTCTAGACTGGAAAGGACCTGAAGCAATGTGGCTCCAAAGTTCCCGCTGGTTTGGGAAGTTGTCGGGAAAGTGAGCGCCTGTCTTTCGATGGTCGAACCTGTAGATCTTGCAGAATTCCCTGATCGATATCTCGTACAACAATCCGCTGGAGAAGTATGTCAATGTTGCCCCATCTACTCGTTCGTACTTCGGGTGGGCGAATGTGAGTCTGACAGAGGTTAGGAATTGCCGCACCAAATCAGGATAGACCGGATATTCCTTTGTTGCAATATGACCAAACCCAATCTTCTCCAGGATCGTCTCCACGTCTTGGCGAATTCCCATTGCATCCAAAGTTGCAGGGCATATGATCTTCGTAGGTTCCATTCCGACGCTAAGGAACCTGTTGTAGAACAGTGAATCGAACTCATCCCAAGCATCTCCAGCTTTTCTTTCCTGATACCGCATGTTCTTGGCAAGATCGTCTGGTTGAATGCCTTTGATCAAGGTTAGATAGGTACTCTCGAACCGGGCGCCTTCACGTCGAGGCCATGGCGGTGCGGTTAATGGAGCTGTTCCCGAGCTAGAGGTTGCATTTGTATTAACCCGGCGTTGCTTAGGTTCCTTCCGTTTGTTTGCCAGCTCTTTGCCTTTTGATTGAGGCATTGTCTGCAAAACAAACAACATATACGTTTAAGAGGTTTGCACAAAAATACGATAAACGTTCTAAAAACGAGATTTAACAAAATGATGAATCGTGCAATTTAAACGCTCAATCAAGTGAATATATCATCAACAACTTTAAATGCACAACAATCTCCATCTAGAACTTCTAATAATCCAAAATTCTACTAATTCCATAAATTTCTCAAAATTCCCACAATCCACAATTCAATCCAAGAACACAAATACTAGGTGTTTCCAAGCAATGCCCAACTCAAAATCGGTTGATAGCATATGTATAAGGCATAGAACTATCCAAGAACAAGCTATAAACATGATTTTGATTTTCACAATTTCTATCTAGAATTTTCGGATTGAACAAGAGAGATTCGAGTGGCATACCTTTGCAGATCGAAGATGTCGATAGGATAAACAGAAAGAGCTCGAAAAATCGAGTGGGATAGACCCAAAAATCGTTCAAATCCGTTGAAAAACAAGGAAGTTATGTAGAATTAAAATCAAAAACTCAAAATCCCTTCAAGAACACTTGTGTCGAAAATATTGAGAGAAAAAGAAGGGTTTGATCGATTTTTATGAGAGTAGGAAGGAAGAGAGTGTGTTTTTCGGTCTGATTTTAGTGAAATAAACCGGTTTTAACCGAAAAAAATCGAACCGGACTGACCTGGAGATTGGATCGATCGATCCAAGTCTGAGGATCGATCGATCCCGCTTACCTCTGCGCCTGGATCGAGCAGCGTCGGTCGGTCCCGTGCTGCTGGGTCGGTCCCAAAAAATGCCGATTAATTGGATCGATCGATCCAAGGGGAGGATCGATCGATCCAAATCCCCTGTTTTTTTTTTTTTTTTTTTTTTTTTTTTTTTTTTTT
>PKMM01018528.1:361823-380233 GCA_002933915.1 Eutrema heterophyllum
CATCTCTTTAGTACCCTGCACAAATTAGAAAGACATTCAGCAAAGGATGGTCTGTAGACTGAGAAATCGTCCATAAAAACCTCCATTATGTCCTCAATCATGTCGGTGAAGATTGACATCATGCAGCGTTGAAACGTGGCTGACGCATTACACAAACCAAATGGCATTCTGCGATAAGCATAAGTGCCATAAGGACATGTGAATGTGGTCTTCTCCTGGTCGTCGGGGTGAATTGGAATCTGAAAGAAACCAGAATAACCGTATAGAAAACAGTAGTAAGGGTGGTTAGCCAATCTCTCAAGCATTTGATCAATAAAGGGTAGAGGAAAATGATCTTTTCGAGTTGCAGCATTCAATTTCCTATAATCGATGCACATTCTATGACCAGTGACAGTTCTAGTCGGGATTAACTCATTCCTATCGTTTTCAACTACTGTCATACCGCTTTTCTTAGGCACTACATGTACCGGACTCACCCATGTACTATCAGATATAGTATATATGATACCAGCCTCTAGAAGTTTCATTATCTCTTTCTTCACAACATCTTTCAGATTCAGGTTTAACTGTCTCTGATGTTCTACAGAAGTCATCGATTCATCTTCTAGATGTATCCTATGCATACAAAGGTCTGGTGAGATTCCCGTAATGTCATCTAGTGAATAGCCTAGTGCTCTACGATATTTCCTCAATTCACACAAGAGTAAGGCAGTCTCTACGTTGTTTAGGTTCAACATTGATGATGACAGGGTACGTGTAGTTAGGACCAAGAAACGCGTACCTTAGCCCAGTGGAAAGCGGTTTGAGCTCGAGTTTTAGAGCTTTGAGTTCGCTCCATGGATTGTCAATAGGTACGGGAGACTCAACAATTGGCGATTGCTCCTCATTTTCGTCAAGTGCGACAAATGCTACCATCTTCTCCATCATCTTGCTGGAATCCAGCATCTTTGCATAACCCGCTGTGTCCTCGCTCAAGTACCCAAATTCTCCCTCGGATTGTGTCAAAGCGATCTCGAGAGGATCATTCACCAGCATCTCATCCGCTACCCCTTCGGTGGCTTCGGTAACGCAGTCAATCCAAAATGTCTGTCCATCGATGATTGGCTTTTTCAGCATCCTATCCACTTCGAATTTCATTATTAGATCTCCTAAATGAAGATCGATCTTGCCCTTTTGCACATCAATAATGGCTCCAGCTGTAGCCAAGAAAAGTCGTCCCAAGATGAGGGGATCCTTTGGCTCTGTTTCTAGCTCAAGAACTACAAAGTCCGCTGGTATATAACCATCTCCAATCTTCACCGGCAAGTCCTCCAAAATACCGAGTGGAATCTTCACGGATCAATCAGCAAATACCAATGACACTCTGGCTGGCTTGAATGACGTGAGACTAAGGCACTTAGCAACGGAATAGGGCATGAGGTTAACGCTGGCACCCAAATCGCAGAGAGAATGCTCAAAGGTTAGAGGCCCAATTTGCACAGATAGTACGAATCTCCCCGGATCCTCAAGTTTTTCGGGCATTCTTCCTTGCAACACGGCACTGCACTCTTTAGTAATCATCATCACGCCTTCGTCACTTGTAATCTTGTTGGTAACCATGTCTTTCACATACTTATTCAAGGCAGGAACCATCTGGACCGCATCGATAAAAGGAAGCCTCACCGAAAGCTCGTTCACTAGCGTCTTACACTTTGCTTGCTCAAGATCTCTTTGTGTCTTCTTCGGGCGCCTAGGGTAAGGAATCTTAGGCATGTAGACACGTGCTGGTGAAGTTACAGGTGCCTCCTCGAGTTCTTGTGGTTTGGACGAGGAGCTTACATCATCAACTACATCATCGTCTCTCACATCTACGGTCTCGGGAATCTTCTCTTTTCCTTTAGACTCGACCGCGGTTTCAATCTCTTTCCCACTAGTCAATGTGATTGCTTGAACGAACTCATTCTTCGGGTTTTGTTCCCTTTTTCCCGGAAGAACTCCACTAGGTCTCTTGATCGCTTCCGCCGTTTGAGCCACTTGAGTGTCAAGTTTCTTCACATGAGTTTGAATGGCCTCGAATTTGCTATTGAGACCCTGATACATTCCATCCACTTTGACGTTAATCTCATTAGCCGTCTGTTGTTGATTGACCATCAATTGTTGCATCATCGCCTCTAGCTAGACTCTTGGCTGGGTTGAGGATTGTTGAATTGCTGTTTTTGCTGAAAACCGCCTTGGTTTTGGAAATTATTTTGTTCTCGGTCTTGCCCGAAGTGCTGTCTCCGCTGATAACCGCCTTGGTTTTATACAAACTGTTTTTGCTGGAAACCGCCTTGTGCATATGGCTTCCGTTCTTGACTTTGCATCCCTTGCTGACCTTGGAAACCCTCAGCGAATATGCTCACGCCCTGATTTGGAATGGTTTGTTTGGGCTGAAAACCACCTTGTTGCGGGTAAACTTGATCCTGCGGGTTTTCAACGTTGGTGCTTCTGTATGAGAAGTTAGGATGATTTCTGTAGTTCTGGTTGAAGCCTTTGTTGAAGAACCCTTGATTCTGTATGTAGTTCACCTCAGATTCGTACTCTTGTTCTTGCTCAGCACTCTCTTTGTAGAGTCCTTCTTCTCTAGTGTCTTCACAAGAGTTGACAACTTTTTGGTTTCCTTTAAGTAGTGCTGCAATGCCATTAACCTTTGCGAAAAGCTCATCCATCCTTTGCGTTTCAGCACCACTCACGCGTCTCGTTCTGTCATACTCGGGATTTCGATGGCTTGAACTCGCAGAAAGATTTTCAATAAGCTCATAAGCTTCCTCCTTGGTCTTTTTCATGAAGTTGCCATTGCTGGCTGCATTTAGAAAATTTTTGGAGTCCCAATCTACTCCATCGTAGAAGATGTTCAGCACTTGCTCGTCGGAATAACCATGATGAGGGCATTCCCGTAGGTATTCTCTAAACCGTTCCCATGCTTCATTGAAAGGTTCACCGCTGTTTTGCTGAAATTAAGTGATCTTGATTCTGAGGGAAGCGGTCTTGGATTTGGTGTAGAACTGATCCAAGAAGGCCGACCTTTTTGCGTCCCAAGAAGTCAAAGAACCCGGCTCTAGAGATTTGAGCCATCTAGCTGCTCGATCAGAGAAGGAGAAGAGCTTGCATTTCAAATAGTCTGCATGGACTCCATTTGAGCTTGTAGTGCTGCAAATCTCTTCGAACATTTCAACGTGATCCATGGGATTCTCCGAAGCCTTCCCATAGAATAGATGTCTCTCGACGAGAGCAATGATCTGAGGTTTGATCTCGAAGTTCTGCCTCTGAATAGGCGGCGGATGAATAGCAGTTATGTTCTGGTAAAATTGGCTAGGAGTGTCAATACCCCCGATCGGTCTGCGTGGAGGCTGTCTTTGATTCAATTGGTGTGGAGCAGCAGCAGCTTGCCTCCTAGCTTCAGCTCGTCTATGGACATCAGCAGCAGCAGCTGCTTGGTTTGCATTGGCGTTTAGATCGCCATCACCATCATGAGCAAGAGGAGGAGGGTTCAAAAGGTTCCCTTCCTCGCCATACTCGTGATGTTCATCTCCATCAACAGGCAGATTTTGATTGTCCGGTAAGTTAGCCATTTCTCTCCTTTGCAATCTAGCTCTGTTGTTTTCTCGTTCCACTTTTGCCAAATCTTTGTTGTTCAACTCAAGCAGATTTTCAGAGCCTTGGCTTCTGGTCATGTACCTGAGATGCACGGAAAAGAGCAACAATAAAACGAGTTAGTAACGACAAAAAGAAATTCTTAGTCTGAACTTTCGTCCAAGACTCATAGGCAACAATTAGATCCCCGGCAACGGCGCCAAATTGATTTTCAGTGTGGTTTCACCAAGTCAATTAATAACTAAAATGCACACTATACCGCAATCATAACGGTTGTCGATTGTAGCACTTTAGGATCGAATCCACAGAGATCAATGTTACGACTATGAGAATGCATGATGAAATTAAAGCTAAGACGAATGACAGATTTTTTTGGTTTTATGGTTTCGAAACTAAGAACGATAACTAAAACGGTGCAAATTCAAATAGGGAAAACGTTAAGCCTCGGGTGACGTTGCGGGAAATCACGAATAACGGTTAATGCATCTTAAACGGGGGTTAGCATTAAGAAACGTCTACAACTCAAACCTAATAATAGATTAACCTCCTCCCGGGGTATTAATCCCTATGCTTTAAAACTATGAAGGCTAACTCCCGTTGAATTCAAATGTTCTAAGCATGCTTTTCTAGTTCGTTTTGATAAGTTCACAAGAACGCCTTAACATCAACTCCCGTTGGATAAGGACGTTTTGCTCATCTAGGATAATTCCGGCATCTAGACAAAAACTCTCGTGCGCTAGATAACGTAAGATCGAGAACCAAGTGATCAGTTTAATTCAAGCAATAAGAACACCCTAGACGAAGAATCCACCGAATAAATCCCCGTTTAATCTATCCTAAACCGTTAAATCATGAAATCCCTTAACACCCTTTGGCTTAACTAAGAAACTACTCACTCATAATTGCAGAACAAATGCAGAGAAATGATGAAGAACATATGATTAACAAAACAGAAATAGAATAGATTAAGAAAACTTCTCCAATATGTAGAATCAAAGGTTTGCTTTCCAAGCTTACAAATCACCAAGATCAAAGAGAAGAGTACAGAGTTTAGAGTGTATGTTACATATGGGCTTAGACCCCTTATTTTTGAGTGTTTTTCGTCAAAGAGAGAGAGAAAATTAGGTGGAATAGTTCAAAGGAAGAACGGGATGAATTGGCCTAAGTTGATTCCAAGTTTGGTGAGTTGAGAAACTATCTTTGTAGTCTTCCGGTTTGTGACGCCAAAAGTAAATGTCTGGACCGTTTTCTAGGCATGGAAGAGGCTGAGCACGGATGTGGTCAAAGATGAAGTCGAGAGAACGTATTCTTGAGCGACGCAATCTCCACCCATTTGGGCCAACCGCGTCTTGCACCGATGCCATAACAGGTTTTCCAAGAATTTGAGGACCCTCCATGCCTGTTATGTCTATAATTCTTCCCAAAGGCAGCCAATGATCATACCAAAAAGAGATAGATATTCCATTTCGTACCTTGCCCTTTAGATAGGTTGATGCCAATGAACGTAACTTGAGAAGGTTCTTCTAAATCCAAGATCCTCTAGTATTATCTGGGGCTGTCCAAAGTTAGCATTCCTTAGCAGATTTTGTTTTGTCCAAGCAACCCACAGGGAGCCCGAGAGAGTGAAAAGTCTCCAGATTAAACCAAGAGCATAAGTCCTAGAAACATCTCGAAGTCGACGGATTCCAAGTCCTCTTTCAGCCTTTGGTTTGCAGATCTCAACCCAAGATATCTTTGCTCCTGTCGATATATTTGGATTTCCCGACCATAGAAAAGCACCACATAGTTTCTCAATTTCATCAAAACAACAAGCCGGTAGCCTAAAAACGGAGCACCAGAAATTCGAGATACTCGTGATAACGGAAACAATTAATTGCAATCTTCCCGCATAAGATAGCTGCTTGCTTGTCCACGAAAGCATTCTTGCTTTGATTTTGTCTATCAAAGGGGCATAATCCTGAACTGTCGACATTGATCTACACGTAAGTGGTAAGCCAAGATACCTGATTGGTAGGGTGTCGATTTGAATCCCCAACTCAGCCGCTGTATTAATGATCTCTTGTGATTTTTGGTCTCCAACAAACAAAGAAGATTTTGTTGCGTTGATATGAAGACCAGAAATACGAGCAAACTCGACAAAAACGAGGACAATTTCCCGCAGCGAGGAAGATGATCCGTCTGTGAAAACAAGGATATCATCGGCGAAACTCAAGTGAGTGACTTGAACAATGTTACACCGAGGATGCATTCCAATTCGTCCCAGTTGAGCAACCTTATTAAGAAGACGTGAAAGAACATTTTGAACCATGACGAATAGGTATGGTGATAAAGAGAATCCTTGGCGGATTCCTCTTTTGCTCCCGAAGAATCCCTCGACTTCACCATTAATGACAACTGAAAAAGAGGCCGTTGAGATACACATATGAATCCAATGGATGAAAATTTATGGGAATTTCAATGCACGCAAGATAGCGATGATGAACGACCATTGAACCGTATCAAAAGCTTTTGAGATATCAAATTTGATTGCCAGGCGGTTTGAGATTGATTCTTTGTTGTAGTCCTTCACTAGTTCTGTCGCCAAGAGTACATTTTCCAAAAGCAATCTGCCCTTTATGAACGCGCTTTGCTTTGGTTCGATGAAGTGTGGAAGAGTAATCTTTAACCGATTTGCCAAAATCTTTAACCGGTCTAAAATCTTTCATTGTTAGACACGTACCATCCGTCTTCTTTGGTATAAGCGCTAGCAATGTTGAATTAACTGATTTCAGCATGAAACCGTACCTGAAAAATGATTGTACTGCCACTGTAAAATCTCCTCCAACTATTTCCCAAGCTACAGTGAAAAACTCTTTTGTGTATCCGTCCGGTCCCGACGCTTTGTCTGATGGCATGGCAAGCAAAGCTTTTTTAATTTCATCTGCTGTAATTGGGGCAATTAGATCTCTGCAAACCTCTGGAGAGCAATGGGACTGAATTAGGTTTGAGAGGAAATCCGGTGAGCAGTCTTCAAAGTCAGACGCGTCCTCTTGAAGAAATTTCCGGAAATGCTCTGATGCCTCAATTTTTATACTTGCTGGGTTCGTAATTACTTCACATGATTCCTTAGTCAGTTTCCTTATTGAGTTCCATGAGTTTCGAGCTTGTGAAACCCGATGATAGTAGGGAGTGTTTTGATCACCACACTTCAGCCATTTAATTCGTGATTTCTGATGGAAAAATTTATATTCCAATGCAGCAAGGTTTGACCAACGATCTGAAGCTCCAGAGACCGCTTCCATATTTTCCACAGAAGGGTCCTCCAAAACCTTGAACTGGGCTTCGCAGAGATGCGTGAAAGCCTCCGACGTTCATTGAGGCAAATTTCCAAAATGTGTACAGTTTAATTCTCTTAGGCTGGACTTGAAAGACTTGAGTTTAAGGTGAAACATCAACAGCGCCACTCTAGAGTGATATAATGGCGGTTGTGAAGTCCAACAATCCTGAACCGTCGCTAAGAACAATGGGTGGTCAGCCATAATGTTGAAAAAACGAAACGGCTTACGTCTTACAGCGCTACTTTCACTCGTCAGGTTGAGAACACATCTAGCATGATCTGAGATGGCCCCCAGCTTCAAAAAATGCATGAGATTGAGGAAAAATACTTAGCCATTCTTGATTTATTAACGCTCTGTCTAGTCTCTTCCCTATCGGATTATCATCCTGATTGTTGATCCAAGTAAAAATTGAGCCCGTTGAAATAATATCTGAGATTCCACAGAACGATATAACATTTTGGAAGTCCCTCATCCTTGATTGGTTGATCGAGTAATCGAGGTGCCTCAAGTGTTCCCGTGTAGATAATATCTCATTGAAGTCTCCAAGAACAATCCAAGGTAGAGATACCTGTTGTAATGAAATCCGGATGTTGCATAGATCAGACCATAAAGCTCTTCTCTCCGCTACAAAGTTTGAAGCGTACACCATTGTACACAGGAATTTTTCCCCTGTTGCCATCAGAGTATCATAACACGTTATATGTTGGGGACTCATGAAAATCGGGACCAATTCAACTTCTTCAGACCAGATAATCCAGATACGACCCAATCTGTGGTAGATATAGTTCGTAAGAGTGTACCATCCCGGGCAAATGTACTCCATGATTTTTTTTTAGTTTGACTCCTGAACTCTGGTTTCCAGCAAGCAACCAAGGAAGGTTTTGATTTCTTTAACCAATTCTTAACGACTTCGTGTTTGCGAGGTTGATTGAACCCCCGCGTGTTCCAAGAGAAAAAGACGTCATTGCTTCCGCGAGGAAGCTTTCTTCATGTTTTGGAGACCCAACTCCTTTCGGCTAACAATAGGTTTTGGTGGGCCACGAGACCAGCTTCGACGGTTACCATTTCCTTGACGAATAGCTGGTTTTCCATCGTTATCTCTCAAAGAACTTGACCCCTGATCTTTACCAGCCTCATCCCCATCCGATTCAGCTATTTCTCCTTCCTCACAGATTTCTACTTCTGAGTCTTTCTCTTCCTCTGCAATAATATTGTCTTCATGCAGGTTGCTTAGGATGTCGAATCCATTGGGAGCACTTGGTCCAACAGAATCTTTGTTGGACTTGATCATACGAGGTGGAGAAGAATTCTTTCTGTTTCGAGAAACGATTGTCCACTCTTCATTTCGTTTAGTTCCTTCCTCTTCCAACCCTTTTTTTTCCAATTTATTTTCTGCCTTATNTGTTGATCCAAGTATAAATTAAGCCCGTTGAAATAATATCTGAGATTCCACAGAACGATATAACATTTTGGAAGTCCCTCATCCCGGATTTGTTGATCGAGTAATCGAGGTGCCTCGAGTGTTCCCGTGTAGATAATATCTCATTGAAGTCTCCAAGAACAATCCAAGGTAGAGATACCTGTTGTAATGAAATCCGGATGTTGCATAGATCAGACCATAAAGCTTTTCTCTCCGCTACAAAGTTTGAAGCGTACACCATTGTACACATGAATTTTTCCCCCGTTGCCATCAGAGTATCAGAACACGTTATATGTTGGGGACTCATGAAAATCGGGACCAATTCAACTTCTTCAGACCAGATAATCCAGATACGATCAGACCAGATAATCCATATACGACCCAATCTGTGGTAGATATAGTTCGTAAGAGTGTACCATCCCGGGCAAATGTACTCCATGATTTTTTTTTAGTTTGACTCCTGAACTCTGGTTTCTAGCAAGCAACCAAAGGAAGGTTTTGATTTCTTTAACCAATTCTTAACGACTTCGTGTTTGCGAGGTTGATTGAACCCCTGCGTGTTCCAAGAGAAAAAGACGTCATTGCTTCCGCGAGGAAGCTTTCTTCATGTTTTGGAGACCCAACTCCTTTCGGCTAACAATAGGTTTTGGTGGGCCACGAGACCGGCTTCGACGGTTACCATTTCCTTGACGAATAGCTGGTTTTCCATCGTTATCTCTCAAAGAACTTGACCCCTGATCTTTACCAGCCTCATCCCCATCCGATTCAGCTATTTCTCCTTCCTCACAGATTTCTACTTCTGAGTCTTTCTCTTCCTCTGCAATAATATTGTCTTCATGCAGGTTGCTTAGGATGTCGAATCCATTGGGAGCACTTGGTCCAACAGAATCTTTGTTGGACTTGATCATACGAGGTGGAGAAGAATTCTTTCCGTTTCGAGAAACGATTGTCCACTCTTCATTTGGTTTAGTTCCTTCCTCTTCCAACCCTTCTTTTTCTAATTTATTTTCTGTCTTATCCCTGTCATCTAACTTCGTCTTGCACACCAAATTTGTTGTTCTCTCAAGATCTTGAATCAGTTTTTAGCAATCTCATTTACCGAAATCCCCTTTGAATTTGCCACCGGAGCAGCTTCCTTAACATGGTCCTCTCGCTCCATAGTATTCTCCTCTCTTGTAAGGATTGTTATTTTCTTAATGGAAGAGCAGTTCTTGATACCATGTCCCCATTTAAAGCAAGAGTTGCATCGGAGAGGCAGCCATGGGTAGTTCACATCAATCAAGATATCCTCTCCTTACTTATTTATGAAACTAATTTTTTCCGTTAGCGGTGATTGCAGGTTTACCTCCACTAAAATTCTTGCTACATCCATCCGAATACAGCGTTCGGTGCTTGGATGAAGCTTCAAGAAGTTCCCAGTGGTTCTTGATAAGAATCGAAGCCCCTCATGAGAAAAGAGATAGCCAGGAACTCCCATCAGATCAACCCATACCGGCATAGCGGTGAGATCCGGTGGATTTTGAGACGTCTCAGGAGTCCACTCGTTGATTACCAAAGGGATGTCAGCAATATGCCAGTGTCTTATCTTCACCACTCGCTCACGGACTCGAGAGTTCTCAATACGGAACAAAGCAGTTTGTTTTGTGTTAATGAACTGCACATCAATCTTTGTGGATCGATCCGAGGAAGCCCAGATCCGATTTACTGTTGCGTGAATTGTACCGATATGAGGTGCATCTCCCATAAAGTACCCCACTACAAAACACTTCCATAGAGGTACCGCATCACCTATGATTTTGTCCGGAATGGACACTTCTGCCACACCATTTGTAATCACAAACTCCGGATGAGACGGAGTATTTGAGCCCATAAGGGCTTCTCCAATCGCAGACCAAATTCCCTTTTTCCCAGATGCAATATTTGAAAAGTCCGGCGAAGAAGATGAAGCACCCAGCGGATCCGGCCCAGATGGCGGAGACTCCATGGCGGAAATTCCTTTTTGAAAAGCAAAATCACACTTTAGATCGCACTCAGCAAATCGCACTTTTTTGCTTTGTTTTTGGTATTAGTTAAACCAAAGAAGTCACTCGTTTTTTACGCAAGAATCACCGAAAATCACGAGATCAATGAATATGCAATTTTTAAAATGTAAATTAAAGAGTTTTTTGGATGAAATTGGAGAGGAAATAGAAGATTATGAGGTTATGAACTCACACATTGAACATTTAAAACTAGAAAATTGGTTGGGTAAGCATTTAGAGCTTGAAATTGGTTGTTAATGGTGGTTGAAAAAATTAAAGAATATGACATTTTCGTAAATAAGTGATATGACATGGATTATTGTGTCTTTTTGCTATTTAAAAAAATAAAAAAATTAAGAACATAATGGTATTTTCGTGAATTAGTGTGGTTGTGAAGGATATAATAGAGAAAAAGTGGTATTTGTCGAAAATAGAGAAAAATGGGGTTATATTTGTATTTGACCACAAATTATGAGTCATTTTTGCAAGTAATCTTTAATTTTTTTATGTTTTAATGTAATAATTCAGGTTTTAAAGTTTATAGCTCTGGATTTTAGTCATAAAAGAATTATCAAACACATAACAACAAATTGTTATTGTTCTAATTTTAAATATTATGAATCTTATATAGATTTATTAAGTTTACATTTTTTGAGTTTTGTAGCTTTTATTTTTTCTTGTAATTTACTTTTTAAAATTTTATTAGTTTCCATTTTTTTTAAACACAATTTCCTTTTTTTTTTTTGTTATTTTGTTTATTTAAAAATAAATAACTAAAAATTGGAAAAATTATATTATTACATTGACACGTGTCAGAATCTAAATTAACAATGACACATGTCACGATTTAGTGAGTTATAATTATTCTATATGTCACGTTCATATCGACCGTATTCAGTTTTATATAATAAAATTAAATATTAGTAGATACTTTTTTCTTTTAAATAGTAAGATAACCCATAACACACGCAATGACAGATTAACATTGTAATGAATAATATTACAGCGCGTAAATTAGAAAAGCACAATTCGACCCTGAAGGCACACTTTCATTCAGATCACACTGAGAGAGGTTTCTTGAAGAGGAAGAAAAAAAGAACAAATGTTGACACAACAAGATAAGTTTCAGATGATGAGGTTTTCTTGGACCAAAAGGAACGATCCTATGATCTTGCCACCGACATCTGGGAATGTCTCACATCCTGGAAGAGAACTCACTTTGCCTGTTCTATCGACTTGAACTGGATACTTAAGAAGGTGACCTTTCATCTCTGTGACCTCCTCTGCTGCGTACTGTCTCCACTTGAGCTCACTCAATTCCCTAACTCGTTTCACGCATTCCATGTTCTCTGGCTCCTCAAAACCTTCCTCTAGAAACCCTAGATGTTCTGCCCACAAAGACATTCTGTATCCAAAGATCTGCAAGTGATTGGAAAATTGGCAACAAAAAACCATGTTTCAGACACGTTTCTATTGAAAAGTAGAAGTCTTTGAAAGTTTTATTACCTGACCACGAGGATGAGAACCTTTCTTAGCCCATGAATGGTGAGGCTGATACCCTCCCATGGCGATCTCAGTATCTCTAGTTCCTTCCAAGGATCTCTGGTTGATATTTGCGGAACCAATTAAGACAAACTCATCATCCACTACCATCCCTTTGGAATGAACATATATCATGAATCTTCGACTCTTCAAAGCTTGCACCTGAATTGGTTTGTTGATTAAGTGAGAAAACGAGGCCACTAAAGTGAAACCGGATATCTCAACAGGAGTCCATCCATATATTTTATATATATATATATACCTGTATAGGATTTGGCTGCGGTGGTTTTCGAGGACTATATACGCTAAGTGTTCCATCAGCATCAGCAACCTCCCTGCAGGTCCCAAGACAGAAGAAGTTCAAAAAGTCTTGTGGCTCATACTGACCATCAAGTCCAACTTCCACAAGTGCCTTGTAGATGGTTTGATACATCATTTGCATGGTGTTGTATTGCAAAGATCATGAAAATATTCCTGTATAAAGAAGGCAAGATTGTTCGTTGGGATAGATAATTTACCAAACCAAAGACAAAGTGGTTACCTGCCAGTATAGAATTCTCTGAATAGGGTTACTTGTTGGAGTACCCTCTGGCCACATTGGAATGACAATATAAGCAGCAAACTTCTCCCTCGCTCTAATTTTATTAGCAATCTTAAGCGCGATTTCCATAGGGATTAGATTATTAGCACCTGCAATGGCAACACTCCTTGTTATTACTGCACGCATTGATCAAATTTTTGTACTGAACTAGCCTTTAAAAGCTTACAATTCCTTACCCAAGTCCTCGTTTGATTCCCAGTTGAATGATGATCCAATAAAATATTGGTTCTCGATGTAGATGAAGTGCTGAGCAGATCGTATGGCCTTAACATAAGCTGCGTGTATGCTCATGTCTATGAGTATATTCTTCCCACATAGAAGATTCTGTTAACATATTTATAATTGAACGCAAAACTCAAAACTTGAAGAACAAGATAAGAAAGCTGAAGTTTTTCATTATTGATTTTCACTTACTTCTTTTACAAAGATATGCTCTCTCAATTTATATAAGAACATCGATTTGAATTTGCTGACTCAGTCTAGATTATATAAGAACATAGATAACATTTTAATGACTCAGTCTAGATTTGGTCTAGAATTAGGATTTGAGCTTACTGATATGCTCAAATTAATACCCTAAAAAGTACTAAAGCAGTGTTGCAGTATAGTTAGGGGTCGAACACAAGAACTCCAGAATTCACGTAATAGATTGTTTAGATTCGAGTTAAGCTAAACCAAAAAAATGTAAATTAAAGCGGTACGTAATTTAAATGGGTTGTAAGTCAAATGGAGGAAAGATAGATCCATGACTATTCTCAGGAATTCAATGAATGTAGAATACCTAACTAACAAGACTCAGATTTAGCGCGGTTCTTGAACTCAAATCACTAAGGTATAGCTAACCAACTCTCGTTGCGAAAACTATCTAAGTCTAAATCCTAGAATTCCAAATCTCTTGCGAATCCTAAAGTCTAGACCAGCTTTTAGTTCAAGTTTGATTCGTTCGCAAAACAACTAAACCAAATCTCTTTGCGAATAGTTCTTTTGCTCACTCTAGGTTCTATCAGGTAATTAATCGCACTCTCGTGCCTAACCAATTATCCTAAGATCTAAGTTTTAGGTGGTCAGTCTAGAATTAGCTTTGAGAACAACCTAAGGCGAAGAACTAATTCAGATGGTGAATCCTAATTATTCAATTAACCTAACATTCAGAGAAAACCCTTATGAGAACCCTGAACCTAACAAGAGAACTACTCAGACATGATAATTAAGACAATAAACATGACTGAAATAAATACTCAGATAAATAATAAAGAGTAGAGTAACAAAAGGGTTCGAAATCTTCTCTCAGACGAACAGAGTCTCAGACGAACAGAGTCTCAGACTTGTCTCCCTCAGAAAGCTCTCTCACAAAACTCAGAATAAAAATCAAGTGTTTTTCAATCGTCTTTGCCCAAGTGGCTAAAAACCTAATTAAAACTCCTAAAACACGTTTTGGGCTAAATTGTAAATAATAAAGTCTTCTGGGCACTTTTGCAATTCTTCAACTCTTCATAAAAGTCGCGACCCGTCATGATGCAGTGAGTATCGACCGATACTAATCAGTGTCGATCGATACTGAGACTCCAAATCGGGTACTCAGCTACACGAGCTTCTGTTTTTGCTCCAAAATGCTCCAAAAAGCTCCAATATCTCCAAATATGCTCCAAACGTGCTAAAACCTGTAAAAGACTCTAAAACACTACAAAATAGTAGAAAGACTCTATAAAACGGACCTATATCATGGCTTAAAAGGGGTAAAAACCATGATATATCAACTCCCCCAGACTTAGCTTTTGCTTGCCCTCAAGCAAATAGAAGACTAAACCAGAGAAAGAGGTTTGAAAACACGGAGACTCACTTGTTCATGAAACACTGCAATGACCCTTTTCCCAAGCAGCCAAATGTCATCTAATCAATTCCAAGACTAACCACCATGTACTTCTCCTTAGGCATTCGCAGCTTCCCCATACTACACACATTATCTCGCAGCATTGTTCAATTAAACCCTCCATCGCCAGTTTCATCGCTGTGATTAATACCAAGAACCTTCTAGATTCTTTCCCATACAATATCATGACAAGGAACCACTCAATTTCACACTTTTTGTATCACTTTCTCTCCCCAGACTTATTTCTTATTATGTTCTTTCTTTATTTTATTTTTTTCTTCTTTTTCTTTTTGATTCGCATATACACATCAAGGTATGAGACGCGAGTATTGATGGTGTTTGCCACCGAATCCCCGGTTCTTCCCTCTCAATGTATTAAAGGGTGTAGGCGAATAATGACATCATAGGAAAATCCTAGCCTCGCTTCCAATCCTCTGTGTGATCATTCCTCACCAGGTAGAATAATGGGATCGATGGAAACATTCCTAACCCTCTACTCAGAAGAAAATCATTTCATGTTTTATGCTCTTATTTATTAGCTTATAACAGGGGAGAGAGATACTATCACTTTTAAACACATGGGTTCCTTTGTAAGATATGAATAAGGAATCAAGCTCTGTGAATACTAACCACATCGATGAAGTGCAAAAATTTGGCTCAGGCTTTAAAAGAACTCTGCTGAAAACATGTGTGTCTTCTAGTTAACTGGTCAGCCTTTGGATTTTTCATTAGTCGATCTAGAACTGATTCTGTAACACTGGTCACTCAAAAGAGAAATCAAAGCAATAGATTCAAGAACAAGATCATAATCTCCAACAGAATTTTGACTCAATAAAACAAATTTGACACAAAAACGACTGACTCTAAGAAAAACAAACACAATGTCAGCGACTACCTCCCCCAGACTTAAACAACACTGTCCCTAGTGTTATCAAGCCAGAGTTTGGTGAAAGAAATCAAATGATCCAAGTGGAATGTGAAAATCAAAGAGGTTACCCGAAATGGTGATGAGTGTCGACCGACACTAGACTGGTATCGATCGATACCAGTAGGTGGTCGACAGAATTCCTCTTGACAGCGATAATGGTGCCCAAAAAGTGTGTCAAACGATCCAAGTGTGTTATGGTTAGCACTGTTAGATCACTCAAACACAAGTCAACTGATGGGTAAGACGAAAGTTGTTCACTTTGCTGATGAGGATGAAGTGAAAGATGTAAACTACATAGGTGGTGCTGGATTTCAAAGTCAAAGATATCAATACCCACCTCACCCACCCAACACTCCAGAGAGCAAGGTTGAGTCTATGTTTGAGCAGCTTCTTCAGGGACAGCAGAAGATGACAGTGAGCTTTAATGGGAAGATGGATGCTCTGTACACAGATCTGAATGGGAAAATCGAGGCTCTCAGTACTAGCCACAGGATGCTGGAAACTCAGGTAGCTCAGGTTTCAGCAGCTGTCAAGGGAAAGATGGTTCATGCACAGAATGAACAAGTCAATGCGATCACCTTAGGAAGTGATGAAGAGGTCGATCCAGGAGTGAAAATTGGCCTAACTGCACAGAATCTCGTCGATGACGACGAAGAGGCTCCCGAAATCGCCCTAATATCGATCGATACCTGTCAGTATCGGTCGATACCCGTCCAAGGATCTGCCAAGGACATCTCAGAACCTCCAGTGTCGATCGACACTACACCTGTATCGATCGACATGACATCTGAAGAGACGACATAGAAGCCTTGTATCGATCGATACCATGCTAGTATCGGTCGACACCCCTCGCAGACTGTGCCAGAAACTGAGAAGACACCTGAGTTGACGCCAGAAAGGGTTTACAAACCTAAGGTGCCATATCCTATACCACCCAGATATCTCATGAAACCCATAACTGCGGAGAAGTTGCTAGCTTTTGAGAAGATGGTCAGGAGGATCCCCCACACTATATCTTTTGAGGAAGCTTTTGAGAACCGTCCTATAGCGTGTTACTTTGAAAATTGCAGAGAAACTGAGGAAGAGATCAAGACACTCTTTATCACGGCCAGAAGTACACCACCTCCACTGAAGCAGTTGACTAAGAGAGAAGATCCAGGAAAATTTTCAGTTCCATGCTCTATCTCTGGAGTTGAATTCAAAGAATCTTTCGTTGACTCGGGGGCTTGCGTCAATGTCATGTCAAGGGCAATTGCAGAGAGAGTGGGAGCTGATATTCGTCCGCCCAAGACATCCATCACATACACGAACTGTATCACCTCACTTCCGCACGGTACAATCCATGATTTGATGCTCAGAGTGGGAGATTGTCTGGTTCCTACTGATTTTCAGGTTGTGGAGATGAGTGCAACATCTAGTACGCAGCTGATTCTTGGACGACCGTTTATGGCTACGGTTGGTGCCATTATGGACACACCCAGCAAGAGAGTCTCATTCTCATACATTGACAAAGAGGTGTACTACGAAGCCATTCCTACTTGAGGAACTCCAACACGTGTCTCTTGCCTCGATGTTGCCACATGAGAGACGTTGGTAGCTGATCTTTTGGAAGAGCCTCCTGACGAGCCCACTGTCATAGAACTTCTAGATAGTCTTTCTGTCATCACCAAGAAAGACATCAAAAAGGCTAAGGCAAAAACCGAGGGGACACAGAACTTGCATCGACCAAGAAGCCCTGGTATCGATCGATACCCTGTTAGTATCGGTCGATACCCCACGCACAGTGCTACCCATGTGACTTTAATCCCTCTGAAGTGTGATGGCGATTTGATTGAGTATAAGGTGAAGTGCACAGGAACCTCAAAACCATTCTCCAAGGCTAGAGTCATTCTTACTCCGGAGCTGAAAAAGAAAGGAAAGGAGGTTATAGAGCGCATGTTGAGTAGAATTCTGAGTCTGCAAGTATCTAGCTGTGGAACTTGCATGGGAGTGAGTTCTCAACCTCGCTCCGACTGATCACCTGAGCCAAAGTCAAGCTAATGACTGAAAACAAGCGCTTGGTGAGAGGCAACCCACTGGTAAGTTATACATAAGTTTTTCTATTATTTTTGTTTTTGTTTTTTGGTTTTGTGTCTTGTGTTTCACGTGCAGCAGATTCAGAAGAGCAACATTGATCGACGCCAACCAGGTATCGATCGACACCATCCACGCGACGAAGGAGCAGAAACTTGCTAAGAGTATCGATCGATACCAGTGATGTATCGGTCGACACTCATCACCATCTCGGGTAACTCCTTCGCTTTTCACCAATCCACTCAACTCTTCTGTTTTCTTTTACCAACTCTAGACTAGATAACACTGGGGACAGTGTTGTTTAAGTATGGGGGAGGTAGTCGCTGACATTGTGTTTGTTTTTCTTAGAGTCAGTCGTTTTTGTGTCAAATTTGTTTTATTGAGTCAAAATTTTGTTGGAGATTATGATCGTGTTCTTGAATTTATTGTTCTGACTTTGCTTTTGAGTGACCAGTGTTACAGAATCAGCTCTAGATCGACTAATGAAAAATCCAAAGGCTGACCAGTTAACTAGAAGACACACATGTTTCCAGCAGAGTTCTTTTAAAGCCTGAGCCAAATTTCTGCACTTCATCGACGTGGTTAGTATTCACAGAGCTTGATTCCTCATTCATATCTGACAAAGGAACCCATGTGTTTAAAGGTGATAGTATCTCTCTCCCCTGTTATAAGTTAATAAAAAAGAGCATCAAAAGATGAAATGATTTTCTTATGAGTAGAGGGTTAGGAATGTTTCCAACGATCCCATAATTCTACTTGGTGAGGAATGATCACACAGAGGATTGGAAGCGAGGCTATGATTTTCCTATGATGCCATTATTCGCCTACACCCTTTGATACATTGAGAGGGAAGAACCGGCGATTCGGTGGCAAACACCATCAATACTCGCGTCTCATACCTTGACGTGTATATGCGAATCTAAAAAAAAAAAAAAGAAGAGAACAAAATAAGAAATAAGTATGGGGGAGAGAAAGTGATACAAAAAGTGTGAAATTGGATGGTTCCTTGTCATGATATTGTATGGG
>PKMM01018528.1:381583-412121 GCA_002933915.1 Eutrema heterophyllum
CCGTAGGGTATCGACCGATACTAAGGGAGTATCGATCGATACTGATGGTGCAGTGTCGAGCATCTTCGAATAACCAGCAGCGTCTTCACTCAAGAACACCTCAGATTCAGCTGAACAAACCAGTGCCCTCTCCAACGGATCCTCAGGATGCATCTCCAAGAAGTACTCTTCAGCAATATCCGTGAAAGTGTCTACGAAGAAAGTCCGCCCATCGATAGTCGGTCTCTTCATCATCTTCTCCATGTTAAAGGTCATGACCAAATCACCTATGTTGAGATCTATCTTCCCATTCCTGCAATCAATCAATGCACCAGTTGTGGCAAGGAATGGTCTACCCAAGATAAGAGGATCTCTGGGCTCAACATCGTACTCCAAGACAATGAAATCAGTCGGGATCAAGCAATTCCCGATCTTAATAGGAACATCTTCGAGTAGCCCCTCTGGAAGTCGCATTGAGCGATCAGCAAGTATCAAAGATATCTTGGTGGGCGTGAAATCTGTCATACCCATCCTCTTGGAAACTGAATATGGCATGAGGTTCACACTTGAGCCAAGATCACATAGAGAACGCTCGAACCGTTCGGTGAATATAGAACAATCCAACACAAAGCTCCCTGGATCTGAAAGTTTCTTTGGGATTGTGTTGGTTAAGATTGCACAGCACTCCTGAGTAAGCATCACACATCCTTCTTCAAGGTTCACGTTGCTAGACACCATCTTCTTGACATATCTTCTGAAAGCTGGAGAAGTCTTAATAGCATCAAGGAAAGGAAGTTCGACAATCAGCTTGTCCAATATCTGCTTGCATCTAAAGTCTTCCACCTCCTTGATAGTCTTCCCAACAGCTCTAGGATAAGGTATCCTCGGTATGTAGACTCGTTCTGGAAGTACCTTAGACACCACATTCGAAATCTCAGGTGTCTTCTCTGCCGTAGTCTCAGTATCAACCGATGCTTTGTGAATGTCGATCGACACTGGGGCTTTGGAGTTGTCCCGTTGCAAGATTTTAACTGGTGTCGATCGACACTGGGTTGTATCGATCGATACCCTGGGGATTTCAGAGTCCTTATCGTCGAGATCGACGAAAATCTCTGCAGGTGATGCATCCATAACTCCTGCATTCACCTCTTTTCCACTCCTTAGAGTGATTGCATTGATGTGCTCCCTCCTTGGGTTTTCTCCTCTGCCTGGAAGAACACCCTCTTGCCTTTTCACAGCTTCTGAAGTTTGAGCAACTTGAATTTCCAACTTCTTCTGACTCATGCTAAGCGCTTCGATCCTTCCATTCAAGGTTGTGTAAAGATCATCCAACTTCCCGTTGAAGCTCACCGTCATCTTATCATGCCCTTGAACCAGCTGTTCAAGCATAGCTTCGATCTTACTCTCAGAATTCTTGGCAGGTACCTGTTGATAAGATGAATTCCCATAGTTCCTTGTGTAACCACTGCTCTGAAAAGGTTTCTGGCTAAACTGATTCGATACAGAACCACCTTGATTGCCCTCAGACTTGAACCCTCCTTGCTGAAAATTATTGTTGAAATTTCGGTTGTTGTATTGATTCCTCTGACCTTGAAAACCAGAACCACCAATGTAGTTAACATCCTCTACCTCATCCTCATTGAAAACTTCGACATCATCAGCAAAGTGAACAGCCTTCTGCTGCTTGCCCATCAACAAATTATGTACCGAGTCCAGCTTCGCATGCACCTCAGCAATCTGTGAACTTTCCATACCACCAGCTAGCTTCTTACGCTCCATGTCAGCACTCTTTGTGCTATTGCTTGACGCAAAATTCTTAATCAGCCGGTAAGCATCATCTGGATATTTGGTAAAGAAATTCCCATTGCTCACAGAGTCCAGCGCCATCTGATACCTCCAGTCAATCCCTCTGAAAAAGAAACTTTGCAACTAAACCATAGTGTACCCATGATGTGGACAATCCCTCTGATACGATCTGAATCTCCCCCACGCAGCCTTGAAAGCCTCAGTCATTCCCTGAGAAAACTAGGAAATCTTATTCCTAAACTCTTCTGATCTCGCATCGTCATAGAAGTTGTTCAGGAAAGCAGTCTTAGTCTCATCCCACGTAGTCAATGACCCAGCTGGTAGTTGCTTGAGCCAATAAGAAGCATCCCCACCAAGAGAGTATGGAAAAGCTTACAAAACAAGTAGTCGTAGGACACTCCATTGCATTTGATGCTAGAAACCAAATCCTCGAACTTCTCGATATGATCCATGGGGTGTTCATTAGAGAGACCATGAAAAGTGTGCTGGCCTACAAGAGTGTAGTAGGTAGGCTTCAGCTCGAAATCATTCCTCTGAAAGGCAGGAGGACGAATCGCTGATCGATTTGCGTAGAATTGATCAGGTCTGTTGCATTCACCAATTGTTCTACCACGCTCAACCGCAGCATTATCAGCATTCACAACAGTTGGAGGGGCAATAACGTTCCCATCTCCATCAAGTTTTTGCCCTCTCTCATTGCACAGTCGATCATCTCGGTCTCTGAAAGCACCAGCCTCATCCTGAATCAAAACCACTGGATCGTTGTTCATCTCTGCTGGCTTCTTTGCTCTTCTTAGTGTGCGTTCCAAACGTGCTAGTTCCTCGTTTGACAGATCAACTAGCTTAGTGTTCTTATTTCTCCTGGTTTCGCGATTAGGCATGCAACCTGAAACACAAAAGAATCAAGAATGTAAGTAACTGAAATACGCGACGGGTATCGACCGATACTACTATGGTGTCGATCGATACTCGACGATTTAGTCGAAACTCTAAGCTAAAATCTAATGGCGAAATTGATCCCCGGCAACGGCGCCAAATTTGATATGCTCAAATTAATACCCTAAAAAGTACTAAAGCAGTGTTGCAGTATAGTTAGGGGTCGAACACAAGAACTCCAGAATTCACGCAATAGATTGTTTAGATTCGAGTTAAGCTAAACCAAAAAGATGTAAATTAAAGCGGTACGTAATTTAAATGGGTTGTAAGTCAAATGGAGGAAAGATAGATCCAGAGCTATTCTCAGGAATTCAATGAATGTAGAATAACTAACTAACAAGACTCAGATTTAGCGCGGTTCTTGAACTCAAATCACTAAGGTATAGCTAACCAACTCTCGTTGCGAAAACTATCTAAGTCTAAATCCTAGAATTCCAAATCTCTTTGCGAATCCTAAAGTCTAGACCAGCTTTTAGTTCAAGTTTGATTAGTTCACAAAACAACTAAACCAAATCTCTTTGCGAATAGTTATTTTGCTCACTCTAGGTTATATCAGGTAATTAATCGCACTCTCGTGTCTAACCAATTATCCTAAGATCTAAGTTCTAGGTGATCAGTCTAGAATTAACTTTGAGAACAACCTAAAGCGAAGAACTAATTCAGATGGTGAATCCTAATTATTCAATTAACCTAACATTTAGAGAAAACCCTTATGAGAACCCTGAACCTAACAAGAGAACTACTCAGACATGATAATTAAGACAATAAACATGACTGAAATAAATACTCAGATAAATAATAAAGAGTAGAGTAACAAAAGAGTTCGAAATCTTCTCTCAGACGAACAGAGTCTCAGACTTGTCTCCCTCAGAAAGCTCTCTCACAAAACTCAGAATAAAAATCAAGTGTTTTTCAATCGTCTTTGCCCAAGTGGCTAAAAACCTAATTAAAACTCCTAAAACACGTTTTGGGCTAAATTGTAAATAATAAAGTCTTCTGGACACTTTTGCAATTCTTCAACTCTTCATAAAATTCGTGACCCGTCATGATGCAGTGAGTATCGACCGATACTAGTCAGTGTCGATTGATACTGAGACTCCAAATCGGGTACTCAGCTACACGAGCTTCTGTTTTGCTCCAAAATGCTCCAAAAAGCTCCAATATCTCCAAATATGCTCCAAACGTGCTAAAATCTGTAAAAGACTCTAAAACACTACAAAATAGTAGAAAAACTCTATAAAACGGACCTATATCATGGCTTAAAATGGGTAAAAACCATGATATATCACTTATGTTGTGTTACAGCTCACATTCTTTTCTTTTTTCTCTGCAGGTGCTCTGGTTTTGTCGCAGAGTGGAGGTGACTGTTGCAGGAGTCTGGGCTCGTTAATGGGCTTCTTTGAACCAGACTTTGAATTGCACTGGCCCATCTCCTTTTGACTTGCTTTTGTAACTTCGTCCTTGATAGCCCCTCTCAAACTAGGTGTTGGCGGAAAGTCTACACCGCGTTTGTATATGAGAGAGCATAACGCTTCACATGGTAGAGATTTTGGGAAGATATTTGCGATTTGTTAGTGAGCTGGTATGTGTGTAACAATTAGAGAACCAAGAGCAACTCTCTCGCGGACGTAGTGGTGATCCAATTCGAAATGTTTGGTTCTAGAGTGAAAGGCAGGATTTGCTGATAGCATCACATATGATAAATTATCGCAGTACAGCTCTGGTGTATTGGGAATAGGGACTCCAATTTCCCGAAGCAACGAGCCAAGCCAAGTGATCTCAGAGGCTGTGTCATACATAGTTCTGTACTCGGCTTATGTGGAGCTTTTTGAAACAGTTGGCTGCTTTTTAGAGGACCAGGAGATGATGTTGTTGCCCAAGAAAGTACAAAATCCACCTGTAGATCGTCTCGTGACCCTGTAACCTGCCCAATCACTATCACTGTAAGCTCTCATTGTACAATCTGTTTCTTTATTGAAGTTAATTCCCATCGTAACAGTCCCTTTTATATACCGCAATATCCTCTTGAGAAGTGTAAAATCAGAGACAGTCGGTGAATGCATCTTTTGACAGACATAAATTACAGAAAATTGTATGTCTGGCCTCGTCAAAGTAAGATACTGAAGTTTTCCCGCAAGACTTCTGAAATAAGTTGGGTTTGGGAAAAGCTCATCTTGATCTGCCACTCTATCCAGCTGTAAAGGCAGTGGAGTAGGCATAGAGGAGCAGTCACTCATACCTGAAATTGCTAGAAGATCTTCAGCATACTTATGTTGTGCCAGAAACAGCCCCTCTGAATGAAACTGTGCTTGAATGCCAAGAAAATAGTGTAAATGACCCATATCTTTCATACGAAAATGCTTGTTAAGTTCACTTAGAAGCTCAGTTAAGACGGTAGAGCTGCTCCCTGTGATGGGCATGTCATCTACATAAAGAAGAAGGAGTATAACATCCTTGTCTTTAGTGTAGATAAACAGGGAAGGATCTTTCTTGCGGCAAACAAAGCCAAATTCGAGAAGATACGTACTAAACTTGTCAAACCAGGCTCGAGGAGATTGCTTTAACCCGTAGAGTGATTTATGCAAGTGACACACATAATTTGGTCTGGCCTTATCTTCAAAACCAGCTGGTTGAGTCATATAAACCGTTTCAGTGAGATCCCCGTGAAGAAAAGCATTCTTGACATCCATTTGTTTGATGTCCCAATCCATGATTGTTGCAACGTGAAGAATTGACCTTACTGTGGTTGTGCGAACCACAGGGCTGTATGTTTCCAGATAATCAACTCCTTATTGTTGATTGAATCCTTTTGCAACGAGTCTGGCTTTGAGCTTGTCAAGGGTTCCGTCAGCATTGAGTTTAGTTCTAAAAACCCATTTGCTTCCGAGAACATGCATGTCAGAGGTGTATGGAACAAGTGTCCAAGTGTTTGCTTCTTTGCAATTGTTGTATTCTTCTGTCATGGCACCATTCCAACCAGGATGTTTTAGAGCCGCAGTTACTGTTTTAGGCTCTGGATACACAACTTTATGCATAAGAAGTGCATATCTTGGGTTTGGTTTAGTAATGCCCACTTTAGACCTTGTAATCATCTTGTGGCCTAGTAGTGAAGTAAGTGGTTGGAAAGCTCTGGTTACTGGAGCAGAGATTGAAGGGACTGCAGGTGAGTGGACTATAGTAACCGGTTGAACAGGAGTGGAAGCCCGAGTTACTGCAGGTGACTGAATCACTGGAGAATTTTGTTTTGATACTAGAGATTGGTCATTCTGAGGATCATGAATGGCTGCAGAAGACTGAACTCTTGATGTACGTGGAGTAGTTGCTGCAGATGACGACCAAACTTATGCATTAGGTGTAGATTGAACATATGCAGGTCCATGTATTACTGTGACATTCTGAGATGGAGCAGGAGACGAAGGTGCAGATGCGGTGAACTGAGACAAAGCAGGAGAGTCTGTCCTGGCAAGTGAAGAAGAGGAACTGTTGCCTATAGGATCAGGATCGAGTCCTGTCGTACACCCAAAATTCCTTTCTTCATTGACAGTAGACAGCCCTGTTTGATTTCTAACAATGATTTCTGCAGCAGCATTGGACTGAGTTGTTGCGGTAAGTGGAGGGAAATCCTGATCAGTGAACAATGAACGTGCCTTTGGTGAAGATTGCAGTGAGAAGTGTGGGATAATGCACGGTTCCACATCATTAGAAGAAGCTGCATGTTATGGATGAGATGCAGTAGATGGATTCTGAGACGCTGGTTTATCAGAGAGAAAACTCCGTTGCCACGCAGTGATGAGAGGTGTTGCTGTTGCAGGATGTAAATGTTGATAAGTGGATTCGAAGGGATACACACTTTCATCAAATATTACGTGACGACTGATATAAACTCTTCCCGTTGATGGAAGTAAACAGCGATACCCTTTGTATTTTTCATTGTAACCAAGAAAAACACATTTTAATGCTCGAGGATCAAACTTGTTCTGGCCATAATCTCGCAGTGTGGGGTAACAAGCACAACCAAAAACCCTCAATGACGTGTAGTTGGGAGTACTGCCATACAATCTTTGATACGGACTGATGTTGTTATCAAGAGCAGTTGTAGGCAGTATATTACTCAGAAAACTTGCAGTGAAGAAGGACTCTACCCAGAATTTCAGAGGTAATTTGCTTTCAAACAACATTGACAAGCCTAATTCGGTTACGTGCCTGTGTGTTCTCTCTGCTAACCCATTTTGCTATGGTGTGTAGGGACAGGAGATGTGTTGTTGAATGCCTGACTGTTGTAAAAGTGTCAGAAATTTGGTACTTGTGAACTCTCCTATCACACTGAAATGTACCAATTTTGCAATTGAATTGATTTTCGACCAGCTTTTGAAAGACACAGAACGTATAGTAGAAATCAGATTTGTTATTGAGTGGATAAAACCAACAAAATCTTGACCAATGATCAATGAAAATTACATAATATCTGAATCCTTGACCAGAAACAATTGGTGCAGGTCCCCACAAATCAGAATGTACTCTTTCAAGAGGTCTAGTTGCAGAAAAAGAAGAATCAGAGAACAGGTAATCTACTGCTTTTCCCAAGTTGACATGCTTCACACATCTTGTTGGTACTCTTGCTTATTGAGATTGCTTTGCTTGAAGATAACAATTGCAGAACTTGTTTATTTGGATGTCCAAGTCTCATATGCCAAACATCATCGCTTGCGGAATGCTGTCTAGAGGAGAAGCAAGCTTGAACCGGTGAATTCTTCAAACGATAAAGACCATCATGGTTTCTTCCCAAGGTGAGCAACTTCTTTGTTTTCTTGTCCTTTACCAGTACCCCATCACAGTCAATTCAAACGAACATGGATAATCCTTGGTGATTTTTGAAACAGATAACAAAGACTTAGCAATGTTGGGGCAAACAAGAACGTCTCTAAAAGGAAGTGTACCTGAAGTGGAAGGCAAAGTAGTTGA
Organism: Eutrema heterophyllum; assembly: GCA_002933915.1. Lineage (NCBI taxonomy): Eukaryota > Viridiplantae > Streptophyta > Magnoliopsida > Brassicales > Brassicaceae > Eutrema > Eutrema heterophyllum. The sequence goes on from PKMM01018528.1 coordinate 389,267, forward strand.
TCATGTGTGTGTGATAGGCAGGAAGTCACCGCTACCAACCATCACTACATCTGATCCATAATACGGCTGAGAATGTTGCAAGTTGTGTTGAGAACTAGTGATGTGAGCTGAGGCACCGGTATCTGGATACCATTCAAGTCTAGAGTGCTCAGTTACATCTGTGATTTTCATTGCAGCCAAAGCAGTGGGGATATCTTCATACTGATAAGCATTATTGAATCTATGCCAACAACACTTTAGAGCTGGATGTCCTGTTTTTCCACAAATCTGACAAATGATTTTGTTTGTGCTGTCGTAGGACACCTCAGAGCTAGATGAAGAAAAGGAGCCAGAGGAAGGTGATATCTGTTGGTGAAAGCCTCGTCCTCGTGTTGAAAAAGAGCCTCTGCCTCGGTTTGCACCAAACCTTCCATTAAAGTGACCTCTGCTTCGATTGTTGTTGTAGTAGAAACCATCCGATCTCACGGTATTGAAGGCCAAGTGAGGGGTGACAGAAGACTCAACAAGATATCCCTGGATCCTATCGTCATAACCAGTAAGTTTTGGAACTATATCTTCAAAAGTAGGAGTAGGATACATATCCATAGAAGCCTCAATGGTTGTCTTGATAGGCTCATACTCACGGCCTAATCCATGTAAAGCAGCAAAAACTTTCATCTTTTCACTTACATGATTACCAACGGAGGTGAGCTGATCGCAAACCGTCTTCACTTCCTTGAGATAATCAGCCATAGATTTGTCTCCTTTGGTGATTGTTTGAAGCTTTCTTTGTAGCTCGTAGAGACGTGAGGAAGAGACTCTGTTGAAATGATTTGCTAGTGAGAACCAGACATCCTGAGAGGTAGTTGCTCCGACCACCACACTGAGAATATCCTCGGATAGGGAACCAAGTATCATTGACTTGGCGATTTGATCAGATCTGAACCAGGTCAGGTGCTCTGGATTCGTAGCTTCAGCGACATGACCATTGATTTGTGGAACAGAGATTGTAGATGACGGCTGAGAGACTGCTCCAGAGATGAAACCGAAAAGCCCTTGACCGGAGAGAAATGTCTCAAACTAAGATTTTCATAAAAGGTAGTTTCTTTCAGTAAGTTTTACCGTAACACAGTTTGTAAAACTCAAAAACGGTGTAAGATAAGGCTCCATGGATCTGTCCATAAGCTCTGATACCATGAACGCAAAACTCAAAACTTGAAGAACAAGATAAGAAAGCTGAAGTTTTTCATTATTGATTTTCACTTACTTCTTTTACAAAGATACGCTCTCTCAATTTATATAAGAACATCGATTTGAATTTGCTGACTCAGTCTAGATTATATAAGAACATAGATAACACTTTAATGACTCAGTCTAGATTTGGTATAGAATTAGGATCTGAGCTTACGTTGTGTTACAGCTCACATTCTTTTCTTCTTTCTCTGCAGGTGCTCTGGTTTTGTCGCAGAGTGGAGGTGACTGTTGCAGGAGTTTGGGCTCGTTGATGGGCTTCTTTGAACCAGACTTTGAATTGCACTGGCCCATCTCCTTTTGACTGGCTTTTGTAACTTCGTCCTTGATAATAATCAGTAGTAGAGAGTATAGCAACATGAAAATGACAAGTTTAAACTGTTTAGAGTTGTGCTTACTCTTCCAGTAGCTTCCTTTGGGTCCTTTGGAAACCTTTTGACTGAGCTTGAATCAATTGAACGGAAACCCTAAAGATTAATTCGTGGAAAGAACTGAGATTCCTTTTGTCACTACCACATATAACAGTAATCATCATGCCAAGACTCTGAATTACCTGAACATGCCAAGACTCTGGATCATTCTCATTAGCAGAAGAAGCTTTTGATAGTCCATGATGTCGGGAATTCTGTCTATCTTAAGCAAAGAATCATCAGAAGACGATTTTAGTTTCTCAATTCCGCGACGTTTTGAAGCCTTTAGCCAGCGTTCCTCAAAATTAGCAAGCACATCATATGCAGTTGGACCATCAATCTTGCTGTGCAGATCATGCCACGGTTCTCTTGGTCCATCATCCACAGTAGTCTAATACGAATACAAGATTATTTACACGGATCAAGAGTAGTGGAATCCAATTCCAAAATTGCAACCAAACAGGATTTCTTGAATGGTTAAATACCACAAAATTTGGGTTATGGAAGTCATCTTTATGGAGTGTCTTTAGCGTCCTAAAGAGAGGATGCTTGGGAGTATCAAATCGTCCGTTGCACACGTCTAGCCCTCCCACAAAAGCTACGATCTTTCTCCTATTCTGAGCTGCATCAGCATCTACAATCACAGTTTTCTGATGATGGGTGTAGATAGTTTCAACTTCCTGATCATTGTATTGACACTCAGATTTCAGATGATGAATCTATAAATACGGGAGTTCAAGCAGTAATGCAGTAACTAATGAGCATCTTACAGATTTTTTTATGAAGCTGTGACCTTTCCCCCCAGATCTGGGACAAAGGAGAACTTGCACCGACGAATGCTTGAAAAAGTGGCGAGTCTCTTCATCGCTTGTGTTCATAATTCCTTGCTACATGCAACAAAACACCAGATTTCATTAAAAAAATAAATAGATTGTTTCTTAGATTAGTACTCAAACATGTCAAAAATGATCTAATAAAAGAAAAATCATACTCTCCAGAAGGATTAACAGAGCAAGTATCAGAATTTAGGATCCGAAACAGCGGGGGGAATAAATAGAAAGCACTTAAGAAAGTTTAGTATGCAACTAAAACGACCTTATCTGTACAAGACTTGTATATATTTTCCATTTAACATGTGCGTAAACAGAGAGCCTCCCTTGAAGCTACTAGCTAAAGGATAAGCAACTTATCCCAATTGAAAAAAGAAAAAACAGAGCAATCCAATGTGTATATCAGAAAAAACTATATATAACTCCATCAGCTACTCCGGTAAATTGTATAAAAGTAAACTATAACATGTTCTCAATGTAGAAACCATTTCTTTTCCTATCGAAATGCCAATCTAGCTACTAGCATTTAGTTTATAGGATAAACAAAGTGAGAATATCTGTAGATCTGATTTTAGGTAAACAAAAATAGAATGTCTTAAGCAGCAAACGAAATAAGAGATGTAACTTACTGTTCTGTGCCCCAGAATGGTCCTTGAAGTTGGGTCATCCCACACCATAACCAAAACTCTAACACCTTCTTGAGATTTTTCTTTAAGCAAACCCCCTAACGTACCATCGGTCGGATCATTATCACGACGAACCAGCCTAATCGGATGGTAGACTGACCAACCTGTGATATAAATGAACCTCCTTGCCTGTCTTATCGCATCAACCATATCCTCCCAGCACTTACCATGTATATACTGCATCCCGCCGTCGAGATATACACTCGGGAGAGTACCGTCATCAACATGAGCATCCTGATACAGAGTAACCCTACCGCCTTTCCTCAAAGGGAAGTATGTACCGGGAACTCCTACACACTCGTTCCCAAAACCAACACCCATTTGGTAAAGTCTCATCCTTTCCATTGGAGTGTATTGAATAGACAAACTCAACACAGCGCCCGGTTTACAAGGCTTCCCACTACTGTTAAGTATCGGAAAAAAACCTTCGATCCTTTTCCCCGAACACAGTTGCTCGGTTGGGATTCCAACAGCTCCCATGATCTTTGATCCGATACTGTCATTGTCTTTCACAACAAAGTGAACTTCCGCAGCACTATGAGCCACGGGTACATAGAAATGCTGCATCCACACAGGATTCTCGCTGTTGTTGATCACAAAAGTCCTGCCAATGACAGCACCTGAGATAGAGACAGTCACGTAAGGATCACTCGTCATCCTATAGGATTTCTCACTGGTGATGTGCCTCCGGCTAAATTCATACAGCATCCCTTCGAGCGAGTGGTGGAACCCATCCATGTTAGGAAGATGTTTAGCTTCCTTAACCCAAATGTCCAAGTTACCATGTAACAACTCCACCCTCAAAGATCCGCTGCTCGTCCCAAGGTATTGCTGTTCAAGCCACAGGCCAAGCCCGTGGCTTGACCCTCCCTCCATTGACATAGTCTCGGGATAAACCGAATGATGCGCCATCTCAATGGAAATTCAAAAAAACCCAAAGCAGGAAACTTTCAGTGGTGGGATCAAATCTCAAGCAAAACCCAGAACACAAAACCCAGATCAAACCTAAAGCAGGAATTCAAATGAAATTTCTGATTCTCGTGAGAAGACGAAGGGAACGTTGACTTGTAACGGAAGAATCGGAAAAGTGAGCTGGATTTTAATATTTGGCTGCCGTTGTTGATCCGTTCTAACTTTAGCCATTAATGACCACTTACACTAATTTTTACTCTTAAAGAATAAATTAATTGTGTTCCAGTTCAAACAAAAGAATCATTGTACGTGCTTAACACAATATGAGAGAATTCTTTAGTAATAGATTTTTGGTTGTCTTGTAAGAAATCAAAGCTAAGGTGCTAAAGTTTTTTTCTATGTGTTTCTTGGATCGTTATACAGTTTAGTGTCGAAGAAGAAGACCTCCACTTTGGTTTGGCTGCTCACGAAAACTGTTTCCCCTGGTCCTCTCTTTGATGATTTTGATTGGAGATATTACTATTTTTACATATTTGAACACCATCATTAATCTAAATCATATCTGAGAGTAATTAATAAATATTGACGTTTTCTTAATTTCTTTAATGGAAAAGACATTTTCATCTATATATAAACAAAAGTAAACATTCGAAAGTCAAAACCATCATTAATCTGAACTGAATCATATCCGAGAGTAATTAATAAATCTTGACGTTTTCTTTAATGGAAAAGACATTTTCATCGTTGAAATCTTCCTTGAAGGGGTTTTCTCTGTGGGGCTCTTGGATTATGTATAGATCCTTGAACGTGTGAGACTAGTTAGACAAGTCAATGTGTGTCTTGAGCTTGTCATAGATCGTTTTAGGTGAAACTTGTAAGTGCACTTAAAAGATTGACTAGTAATATATTCTTGTAAAGAAAACCTCTATGCCAGATTGTGTTCCAGTTCCTGTCACAGTAGCTCTTGCGCTTACAATTGGTATTAGAGAGGGTACTTGTGCGTAATACAAACATGTGTGATCCTGCGGAGAAGATGCATATTTATCAAGATCTGGGGAACTGCTCAAAGGTGATATTGGATTCAAAAGAAGAGAGTGAGGATGAAGAAGACTTGAGTAATTTTGTTGCTTTTGTGGGAATCACCGAGTTTGAGGAAGGATAAGAGATATCTGGATCTGAGTCTGTGGAAGAACATGAGGATGATATTGAGAGTTACAAGGAAGTTCGGGAGACTCTGATCAAGATCGGAAAGGAAAAATCAGCCTTGATGAAGGAAAAACTTCGCCTTGATGCACTCGTTGAGTCACTGCAGGATGAGCTGAAAGCCGAAAAGAAGTCAGCCAGGAGAGCTTATCACTGATGAAAGAAAAGCTAATTCTTGCAAACAAGGCTGACAAACTGGATCATGAATTATAGGCTAGAAAGAAGGTGTATGCACGGCTTCAGTCAGAACTTGATCTTCAATATAAAAAGATACACATGTTCGCGGGTACTAAGCAGCTTGATGAGATTCTAAGCTATGGAAGAACAGTGGATGTCAAACGAGGCATGGGATACACTAGAAGGGAAAGGCCTGAGACTGAGAAAATCAAGTTTGTGTCTGCAGGATTTTCTCAACAAGCAGAACCCAAGTCTGTAAGTAGTACAACACAAAGGGTGGATGTTACTTCTGTGGAAAGTATGGCCACATCAGGGCATACTGTTACAAGTTCTAGGATAAAGTGAAGAAGCTCAGGAACCAAGGGAAATTCACATGGAATGGTCGTCCAACCCAAATATGGGTAAAGAAGTCTGATATGCAACATACAATCAAAAGAAGTACATCAAGTAGTACTACAAGACGCGGATTTCAGACAACTACAAGAAGTACATCAGGCCGAACTCCAGGGCTTGGATACGGCTGCTCAGAAATATGGCGTGGATTTGGATGCAATGTGGCATTCGTAGCAGATGAAAATGATGATACATGTCATTGGTATTTCAACAGTGGCTGCTGATAACGGATATTTTCGAGTCTTATCAATTACTCGTTTGCTTGTCGTAGCATAAGAGATGTCAATCCATAATGGGTTAAGATTAAACACTGAGAATGTATAAAACTTCTTAATCTAAGTAATTCAAGAAGAGGTTTTCTAACAACCTAAGTGATATTGAAAGCAAACTATATTTGACTAAAGCAATAAATAGAAACTCAAACTAGAATGCAAATTATGGTTTAAGACGATAATAAAAACGAATCCAAGGGTGAAGTGTACGATTATTGGTAACTTTAGTGGTTCACAATGATGCCAATATACTCAAGGAATGCTAATCCTTAGACTATGATCATTAAACAAGGCTAATCCAATTCCTTGGAATTACTCCCTTTGCAAATTACTAAATCAAGAACAAATTCCCATTTGTGATTTAATAACTTCCAAGCATTAAAAACAATACCAGTTGGTCAATTAACACCTTAGACAACTATTTCCATATGTTAAGAATGTAAAATCTCTTTGATTAGTTCATCGGGGAATTTCATCGAACACCTTCCGGGCGAGAAATTCTCTATGATCTAAATCAACTACATCAAGGTCAATTTAGCATTAAGAACACTAAGGAATGATTTTTGGTAATCTAGACCCTAACATCATTGATTCACTCTAAAATTACCTAAACCTACTTCACCCAAGAACTCTAGAAAACTACTCACAACCCATGGTTATCTCCACAAATCCCATGAAGGAAGTGTTTAGATTCATGGAAGAAGATAAGAAAATAGATAGATGGTTAAGAATCAAATAAGAACTTTCATAAAAACCACAAAAATCTCTTACAATCTCCTTAAACTCTCTCTAAAAATGTGTTTGACTTAAAGAAAAACAAAAGTTGTTTTCAATTATTAAGTTTTTAGCTTAAGTAGAAACAGGTCAAGTCGGGTCAACCTGGGACAAACTGGGTATTGACCCGGTGGGTTTGGTTCTGCGCAGGTTGCATCGGACTACAGCAGTCCGATATGGTTCGTCCGGAACCTGTGAAGTTGGTATCGGGTTGCTGAAAGCTACCTCGACCCGATGCACGAGTCCGATGGGGATCGTCCAAATGTTCTGTGTCGTTTGCATCGGCCCGATTCACATGTCCGATGGGGATCGTCCGGACTTCTGGCAATGATGCATCGGACTACAGCAGTCCAATGTACTTCGTCCGTAGGTCCTGGCAAGGTTACATCGGCTTGCAGCTGCCCGATGCATGAGTCTGATGCAGTAATCCGTAGCTCTTATCAAGACTGCATCAGACTATAGCAGTCCGATGCAGCTCGTCGAAGCCTCCTGATTTTCTTCTTCCATATCGAGTTGCTGCATCGACCATATGTAACCCGATATGGTCATTCCATTTGGCTCTTCCTTTGTTGGCTATCTCTTTTGCCTTTAATCCAAGCGCCATCAGCTCCAAATCCTGTCGCTTCTATAAGTACCTAGAAACACTCCAAACAATGCAAGACTATGCAAGAATCGCTAGGACCTACTCTAAACCAACTAACAACTAAAATTTGAAGAAATACTAAGGAAAAACCATAAGAATGCATGCAAAAGACACAAAAACCTAACGAGATGCATGCTTAAAAGAGTTAAAATAAGCAGATATCAACTCCCCCGAACTTGGTTTTTGCTTGTCCTCAAGCAAACAAAATAAACAAGTCGGAGAAGAGGTTTGAAGGCGGGGACTCATATCCACAAGAAAACACGTGAAAGCTTTGAATTCTATGTCCTTAGGTAAAAGTATCATAATGCACAAATCGCTTCTACTCTAGCGAACTTCTCCATACTCATTGCTACTCGAATCTTTTACTCTAGAATCGAATCCAAAGCATCTTCTCACAATCATGCATACCAACTTTTTAACATTCAATTAGCTCGTTTCAAGTGCGGTCTCATAATGGGAGTCAAAATCACAATCAATCGGCTTGGTGGAAAAAGGGTTTAGCGACAAAAAGACGGTTTCAAATGTGTTTGGTTTTTCTCAAGAATACATGCAAGTCATTACACAAAAGCAATAGAGATTGGGAACAATTTATGCATACGAGTTTCTCTTCCATTTCTCTACCCTTTTTATTGTTTAATCATCCAAATTTGCCAAGACTTGACCTTTTCTTTTAATAAGCACACCCCAAATCACAAGCTCTAAGTAGCTAAATCGGATCATAAACCGCTTTGATTTCTCTTTTTCTTCTTTCCTTTTCTCTTTTCTCTCTATTTACTCGCTAGATATCATTTCTTTTTTTTCTTTTTTTTTTGGTCATTTTCTTTGACTATATAGCGACTTTTCCAAACCAAGACTTTTTCTTTTTGAATCCATCAATCATCAATCAACCCAAATCTTTTTCAAACCCCTCCTAAACTAGTCTCTTGATTCTCTATACTAGCCTTAATGAAAGAGAAGACTCGTCGTTCCTTATCTCGAAAGATTTTGCACATGAAAGCATAGGAAAAAGGCCTCACTCAATCGAAAAATCATTTGGCTTTAAACGAGGTATTGGGTAAGGGTATGGAACCATTTTAAAGATGAAAATGTTCATTCGAGTTAGCAAAGAGTGGTGAAATGGATAAGAAAACTCAAATGAATTTTTGAAACCATGATCATGCATTTCGAACCCCAAAGTGAGAATATTAAGTTCAAATTAGGTTCAAGTTGATCTAGAGTTCGAGAAAAATTAAGCAAGCATCAACTAAGAACTCAATTTTTGAGTCAAGAGATCAAAGCATGGATTTTCCAAATTTTTGAAACGGTTCATGCATCATGATACGATTAACAAGGGCAATGCTTTCAAAGTTCACACGATTTCTTTTCAAAGAAAAATTCAATCGTTGTCCCCTATGCATATGAATGCGATCCTATATGCTTCTAGACTCAATCCTAAAAAGAAGAAAGAATGATGCAATGCAAAACTATATGAATTTTTTTGGTTTTTCAAAATTTTTGATTTTTGATTTTATTTTTTTTATCAATACATTAATGCATGAGACTCAAGAAAAGTAAAACAAAATAAAACACAAGATTAGCTACGGGTACCTCCCCCCAACTTACTTCACACCATCTCGGTGTAGAAGAAAATTCGGAGAAAGTACCAAAATAAAAGAAACAAATAAAAATGCGAACATAAAAATTAAAAATATTTACAAAGATGGAGTGTTACCTTCAAAATTCGACGGAGGAGGATGTGTCCATCGAGTAGGACATGTTGCTTGAGCACGGCGTTGGTGATCTTGTCGCTCGTCTCTTTTGCCTACGCCATTCATGGGAAGAAGCGCGCGGTGGTTCGGGATTGGTATGGATCACCATGGTTCCATCGAAGGAGTGGCGCCTATCGACATCCATGTTCTCGCCGGTGTCTTCTTCTTCAACATGCTCGCTTTGTTGTGGATCGGGAGATGAGCTTGCCTCTGTAACTTTCACTGTGAGCTCCTTGATTTGATTTTTCATTTCCTTTGCTTGGCTCTTCATAACCTTTACCGTTTTTACCAAGCTCCTTATGGTTTTGTCTTGCCACTTGTTCCATCTTTGAAGGAGTTTGATTTGGCAATGGGCATGTCGTGAAACGGTGTCGGGAATGGGCTCGTCATAAGGTTGGAAGTAGTATCTTTTACTTCCATAGACGGGACTCGAAGGAGGTAGTTGTTCTTCATCTTCGATGGCGTTGTATGTTTCCCCAATAGCTCTAGCGGAAGACTTCGCTGCCCATGATCCCGGCTTATAAATTGGCTCGAGTGCGGGATGATTTCGGGGTTGTAGAGATGCTCATTAGTTGGGTAGAAACTAATGTTCGCCCGTTCTTGAACCGTTGTGAGGGCTCGATTTGGTAGCAAGACTTTCACCGCGTTCTTATAGTTGGTGTTCATCTTGTAGGCATAAGTGTGCCTGAGCTTTCCCGCTAAGTAGTATGTCCTTCGGAGAGAAACCGCATCAATACGTTCAATCCCCACATTGATTTCGGGCGTTCTTCCATTTGTAACTGTCGCACCATCAATGTGCCAAGCTTGTAATATCGGTGTGATGATGCCGCCTATACTCAATTGCGGAGACTTATCTTTCAATGTCCCCACCCAATCTTTGTAGTGAAGGAGTTGCTTGACTAGTACCATCACTAACGCCATTTTGTAATCTCCTTCGAGTTTGACTCCGTTCGTGCATGTGACAAGGAGTGGTGCAACTCCGAGGTCTATCAATCCAAGCTCATCCTCGGTTACATTTCCCGCAAATAGCATGTGAGCTAACACCTGGTGCACATAAACGGATGGTGGGATGACGAATTAGTGCTGCCTTTGAAGAACCGGGGCTGAATTCTCCGCTTCCAATTGTGTCCCATAGAGAGTTGAGTTCATCGGGCGGGAAGAAGAAGTATTTCCTCACTGTTTTTCCCTCCTCCGGGAACCCAAAGAGAGCACTTAGTTCATGAAAGTTCATCGTGTAGAGAGTGCGTTTCACCGTGAACTTGATGTACCCATGGCTTTTGTCTTCCCTTGGCTTATCATGATCATAAAATTCTGCGGTCAAGGATGCCAAGAATTGGCATGTTGCAACTTGGTACGCCGGGAATGCCATGTCGAAGAACTTCCCGAGACCCATGTTCATGAATATTGCTCTTGTATCTTCTGCAATTCCAAGTTCCTCGGGCAAAACATGATCCGGGTAACGAGTAAGTTTGAAATACACGCTCATGAGCTTTTTAAAAAGCTCTGCATATGTTGGCGGTCTTGGCTTTGATTTCGGTTTCATAGCCTTCTTCTTTGTCACCACAACCCGTTCATTCTCACTTCCATTCCCATTTTCGCTTCCGCTTTCATTCTCAACTACTTTCTTTTTCGACGTGGCTGTCTTTTTTCCACGTGCCTTTTCCTTTTGAGCTTGAGCTTTCTTTCTATGAACCACAGCCCTTTCACTTTCTGTTTCACTTCCGGGATCACTCTCGAGATCTTTCCGCGCAACAAGCTTTGGCTTTCCCCGAGCCTTCGAGCCAACTCATCCTTCACTCTCTTTTCGTAGAACGGTTGATTGGTCATGTTCGCTTGCGTTCTTCGTTCTAGCCATTGCACCTACAAGAGGAATAACACTTGAAAGAGACTTAGGAAAAGTTGTGAAATTCAACCAAAATTGAAATTTGTTAATTACAAACGCATATTTCACAATTTTGCTAATGAATCAAGTTAATTCTTTGTTATATCATTCAAACTTGGCAAAGGCAAACAAATGGCAATGAAATCCTCAATCAGCAAGCGATTTCCCCAAAGTTTTGTGAATTTTCGTCACTTTTCAAGCTCAAGAACCCTAACTCTCAAATTTACAATTTTTTCCATAAATCCATCAAATTTGCACATGAAATCAACAACCCAATCAACCATTAATCAAACCAAAGTATCACCAATCAATTTCGAACCCTAAACAAGCATTTCTAACAAGTTTCAAAAATCAAAAACTTGAGAATGTTCATGGAAATCGAAGGTTCAAAGGATTTTACCGTGTTGATGATGATGAGGAGGTCAAAATCGATATGTGAATCACGAAATACAGAGGAAGTTGAACACATGGGGTTTTGAATCACAAAAATTGATGAAGAGATGAGAGAGTTTTTGAGAAAAGAAACTTGAAGAAATTACGAAAGAGAGAAAGAAAGAGTTTAGTCGCGAGAGAAGAAGAAGCAGAGAAGAGAAAACCAAGGAAAAATCAGGCTTAAACCGGTTTGGTTCAGCAAAATCGGACCGGGTCAACATTAGGGTAAGGTTGACTTACCTTGAGTGGATGTATCGGGATGCAGGAGTTCGATGCAGCAACCCGATATAAGCTCCTGATTTTCGACGGGGAATCTGTATCGAACTGCACTTACTCGATGCCAGTGTCCGATATCATCTCCTGTTTCTGGTCCGAGAAATCGCATCGGACTGCAGTCGGCCGATGCCAGTGTCCGATGTAAAGTTCTGATTTTCGCCGGAGAATCTGTATCGGACTACATCTGCTCGATGCCAATGTCTGATGTGAAGTTCTGGGTTTCGACGGAGGAGTTACATCGGACTGTAGGAGTCCGATGCCATTGTCCGATGGTCTCTCCAAGCTATATCGAGTTTTAGCAACCCGATGCAGCAGCTCGAAATCACACCTGCAACTTCCTGAAATTTGTTTTCTTGCCTTTCGATCTCAACCCCGTCTCCACGAAACCTAAAAACACGAAACAAAAACATAAAAAGGAACTAGAAAGAAATTGAAGCCAAATATTTACAAGGATAAACATGGGATTGCCTCCCAAGTGCGCTTGTTTAACGTCAACGAGCTTGACGTTTGGTACCCTTTTAGACGGGTGATGGGCTCGAGAGAGGAACCGAGGTCCCTTCTTCAATCAATTTTGATGCTGAATACGGTTTGAGTATGTGCCCATTAACCATGAATTCCCCACCGGTGTTGTTCCATAGCGTTACCGCGCCATAAGGTTGTACCTCTTTGACCTTGAATGGTCCCGACCATCTCGATTTTAATTTCTCGAGACACAGCTTCAACTGGGAGTTGTAGAGCAGCACTTGGTCTCCAACTTTGAAACCCTTCTTGATAATCTTCTTGTCATGGAACACCTTGGTCCGTTCCTTATAGATCTTTGAGCTTTCATAGGCATCGAAACGGATCTCATCTAGCTCATGTAGTTGGATAAGACATCTTTTTGAAGCCGTCTTAATGTCAAAGTTCAGCAACTTAACCGCCCACAATGCTTTGTACTCCAAATCAACGGGGAAATGACATGACTTCCCATAGAGTAAGCTGAACGGTGTAGTACCAATGGGAGTCTTAAATGCGGTCCAGTACGCCCACAAAGCATCATCTAGTTTCTTGGCCCAATCTTTCCTTGAATGACCCACGGTTTTCTCCAATATGGCTTTTATTTGGNGTCTCTCCAAGCTATATCGAGTTTTAGCAACCCGATGCAGCAGCTCGAAATCACACCTGCAACTTCCTGAAATTTGTTTTCTTGCCTTTCGATCTCAACCCCGTCTCCACGAAACCTAAAAACACGAAACAAAAACATAAAAAGGAACTAGAAAGAAACTGAATCCAAATATTTACAAGGATAAACATGGGATTGCCTCCCAAGTGCGCTTGTTTAACGTCACTGAGCTTGACGTTTGGTACCCTTTTAGACGGGTGATGGGCTCGAGAGAGGAACCGAGGTCCCTTCTTCAATCAATTTTTATGCTGAATACGGTTTGAGTATGTGCCCATTAACCATGAATTCCCCACCGGTGTTGTTCCATAGCGTTACCGCGCCATAAGATTGTACCTCTTTGACCTTGAACGGTCCCGACCATCTCGATTTTAATTTCTCGAGACACAGCTTCAACCGGGAGTTGTAGAGCAGCACTTGGTCTCCAACTTTGAAACCCTTCTTGATAATCTTCTTGTCATGGAACACCTTGGTCCATTCCTTATAGATCTTTGAGCTTTCATAGGCATCGAAACGGATCTCATCTAGCTCATGTAGTTGGATAAGACATCTTTTTGAAGCCGTCTTAATGTCAAAGTTCAGCAACTTAACCGCCCACAATGCTTTGTACTCCAAATCAACGGGGAAATGACATGACTTCCCATAGAGTAAGCTGAACGGTGTAGTACCAATGGGAGTCTTAAATGCGGTCCAGTACGCCCACAAAGCATCATCTAGCTTCTTGGCCCAATCTTTCCTTGAATGACCCACGGTTTTCTCCAATATGGCTTTTATTTGGCGATTTGAAACCTCCACTTGGCCGCTTGTTTGAGGGTGATAGGGTGTGGCAACCTTGTGTTTGACTCCATGCTTCTTGAGCAAGCTCTCAAACACCTTGTTCATAAAATGACTTCCACCATCACTAATCACCACTCTTGGTATCCCAAACCTTGGAAAGATGATTGACTTGAAAAGCTTAATGACCACCTTGGCGTCATTGGTAGGACTTGCAATGGCTTCAACCCATTTTGAAACGTAATCCACCGCCACCAATATATATTGGTTTCCATAAGAGGAGGGGAATGGTCCCATGAAGTCAATTCCCCACACGTCGAACACTTCAACTTCCAAAATTGGATTTTGGTGCATCTCATCCCTTCTACTTATGTTGCCCTTCTGTTGGCAAGCATCACATGATAAAACGTAGGTGTGAGCGTCTTTGAACAAGCTTGGCCACCATAACCCAGATTGGAGTACTTTTGTTGCGGTTTTGAAGGAAGCAAAGTGTCCTCCATAAACCGAGCCATGACAATGATATAGCACTCTATTCACTTCTTCTTCCGGGATGCATCTCCGGTAAAAACTATCCGATCATCTCTTGTAGAGATAAGGCTCGTCCCAATAGAAATGGGTTACATCTCTAAAAAACTTCTTATTGTAGCTGTCCAAATTTGGTGGTTCCTTCCCACAAGCTAGATAGTTCACAAAATCAGCATACCACGGCAAACCGAGATCACTCAAACTCTTGACCTCCTCTAGTTTCAAACCCGCATGATAGCTTTTCTTCAACATCCCAACAATCATAAGATGTTCCTCGGGAAGAGAATCATCGATGGGAATTGTCTCTTCAACTCTCAATCTCGACAAGTGGTCCGCTACTCCGTTTTCAATGCCCTTCTTGTCTTTAATCTTCATGTCAAATTCTTGAAGAAGAAGAATCCACCTTAGCAACCTCGGCTTTGCATCTTTCTTTGCTATCAAATGTTTCAAGGCGGCATGATCCGTGTAGACCACAATCTTGGATCCCACCAAATAGAAGCGAAACTTCTCAAAAGCATATACCACCGCTAAGAGCTCCTTTTCCGTGGTTGCGTATCTTGTTTGAGCGTCATCCAAGGTTCTATTAGCATAGTAGATCACATGGATCTTTTTGTCTTTCTTTTGCTCTAGTACTGCGCCAACCGCAAAATTGCTAGCGTCGCATATGATTTCGAATGGAAGACTCCAATCTGGTGCTTGCACTATCAGGGGGCTAATGAGAGCTTCTTTGATTTCCAAGAACGCCTTCAAACATTCGTCATCGAAAACGAACTCCACTTCCTTGTATAGAAGTCTAGTGAGTGGTCTTGCTATCTTGGAGAAGTCCTTGATGAACAGTCTATAGAACCCGGCATGGCCCAAGAAACTTCGAATGCCCTTCACCGTGGTTGGCGGTTTCAAACTCATCATCACTTTGATCTTTGCCTTGTCCACCTCAATGCCTTTTTCTGAGATCTTATGCCCGAGAACAATGACTTCCCACACCATGAAATGGCATTTCTCCCAATTCAAGACGAGATTTGCTTCTTCGCACCTAGTGAGTACCTTGCAAAGATTTGACAAACAAGAAGCGAACGAGGCACCATATACAGAAAAATCATCCATAAACACCTCTACCATGTCCTCAATTAAGTCCGAGAAAATAGACATCACACACCGTTGAAAAGTCGCAGATGCATTACAAAGCCCAAATGGGATTCTTCGATATGCGAAGGTACCATAGGGGCAAGTAAAAGTCATTTTCTCTTGGTCATTGGGATTTGAAAGAAACCCGAATATCCATCAAGAAAGCAATAAAAAAGATGATTTGCTAGCCTTTCTAACATTTGATCAATAAAAGGTAATGGGAAATGATATTTTCGAGTAGACGATTTCAGTTTCTGATAATCAATGCACATTCTATGCCCGGTTATAGTTCTTGTGGGAATCAATTCATCTTTATCATTCCTTATAACCATTATCCCACCCTTTTTGGGAACCACATGAACCGGTGAGACCCATGTACTATCCGAAATGGGATATATTATCTCTGCATCTAGAAGCTTAAGAATCTCCTTCTTAACCACGTCTTTCAAATTCAGATTTAACCGTCTTTGATGTTCAATAGAGCTCATAGACTCATCTTCTAGATGGATTCAGTGTGTACATAGAGAAGAGGAAATTCCTTTTATATCATCCAAAGAGTAGCCAATTGCTCTTCGAAATTTCTTCAATTCTCTTAAAAGGGTGGATAACTCATTTTCATTTAAACTCTCATTCACTATTATTGGGTAAGACTTATTTGGACCTAGGAACGCATACCTTAGCCCAATTGGGAGCGGTTTGAGGTCGACTTTGGGGGCTTTGAGCTCGCTCTAATCCTCATCGAAACTAGTCTCACCATTGCTAGCTTCTTGCTTGTCCTTTAGGTCGACATCCAAGACACTCATATAGTCAATTTCCAAAGCACTCACATTGTATTTCAAACCGTCTTTGACAAGTTCTTTGTGCTCTAGCTCCAAAAACGAATTCTCTCCATCAATTGCCTTATGCGAATTTAGCAACTTTATGTAACCAACACTCTCCTCATGAAGATACCCGTTCTCACCATGCTCCTTTGTCAAAGCGATTTGAAGATGATCCTCCAAGTTTAACTCCTCTAGAAGCTCATCCGCTAGCTCCTCTATAGCTTCAATGTAGAAGACTTGACCATCAATAGTGGGCTTCTTCATCATCTCATTGATGTCAAATTTAAGCACATCGTCTTTGCCCAAATGAAGATCAATCTTCCCTTTTCGCACATCTATGATAGCCCCGACGGTGGTTAAGAATGGCCTTCCAAAGATGAGAGGATCTTTGGGTTCTTCATCCATCTCAAGAACAACAAAATCGGTGGGTACCTCAAAATCTCCAATTCGTACCGGTAAATCTTCAAGCATTCCAATTGCGTGTCGTACCGACCTATCCGCTAGCACGAGAGAGATTCTACTAGTTTTGTAGACGGTGAAACCGAGACGTTTTGCCACCGAGAAAGGCATCAAACTTACACTTAATCCAAGATCACACAAGCAATGTTTGAAAGCTAGTGGCCCAATAGCACAAGGTAGAGTAAAATTTCCCGGATCTCCCAACTTCTTTGGAATAACTTTCTTTTGAATTATAGCGCTACACTCATGGGAAAAAACAACCATTCCTTCTAAATTCTTGGTTCTATCCTTGATTGCGTCTTTGAGAAACTTGTTGTATTGTGGGACTAACAAGAAAGCATCAACCAAAGGCATAGTCACTTGGACCTTGTTTATTTGCTCATCAAAAATCGTCCTATATTTCTCCATGAGTTGCTTCTTGAAGCCGGCCGGGAAAGGAAGGTTGAGTTCATAAGGTGGCGGGACAAAGGTAGTCTTCTTCTTTGTAGGTGTTCCCGCGGGCTTGTCTTCTACAACCCTTTTTCCCATAGCTTTATCCAAAACAACATCTTCTTCAACCACATTCTCTTCATTGTCAATGACCACCTCCCCACTTTGGTTCTCAATGTCCTCGTTGAGAGTAGAGGGAAGCTCCCGTGAGGGAAGCTCTTTTCCACTACGCAATGTGATAGCGTTGATGTATTCTTTTGGATTAACCTCGGCTTTTCCCGGTAAAGTTCCTTGTGGCCGCGATGAAGATGATGCACCTTTGCCCTCCATTTTGTTGAACCTAGATGACAATGCCTCAAATTTGGAGTTGAGGTCATTGTAAGAACAGTCCACCTTGTTGTGGATTTCCGCCATTTTCTTACTCAAATCCATGGCTCCTTGAGCTTGGCCTTGTAGGAGTTGTTGAAGCATGTTCTTCATCTCGTTGTCATGAGGCGTTGTGTTGCTTGCTTGTCCTTGTTGCACAAAACCGGGTAGTGATTGTTGTTTTGGTTGAAACCCACATTGGTTTCCTTGAAAGTTGTTCCTTGGAACAAATTGTCTTTGTGAGGACATTGCGTGGTGAATTCCTTAAAGCGTTTTCAAGCCTCACAAAAGCTCTCATTGTTCTTTTGTGTGAAGCTGGAGATCTTGTTTCGAAGCCTTGATGTCCTCGTGTTGGAGAAGAATTTTGCAAGAAAAGCTTTCTTGCATTGATCCCAAGATGTGATGGAACCTTGTGGAAGGTTCTTTTCCCATTGGTGTGCCTTATCTCCAAGCGAGAACGGAAACAAACGCAGCTTGAATCCATCTTCGAAAATACCATTGATCTTTGTCATGCCACAAATGCGATCGAATTGATCCAAGTGGTCTAATGGGTCCTCCATGGCCAGCCCATGGAACTTGTTGTTTTGCACCATAGAGATAATACCGGATTTGATCTCAAAGTTATTGTGCCCAGCCGGTGGTGGAATGATCCCTTGGCGATTAGCATGGGTGTTTGGTGCATCACCGGCTCCAATAGGTCTTAGAGGTCGTGGTGGATGCATTGGAATTCGGTTCACACCAACACCTTGGTGACCAATCCCTTGCACGGGTGCTTATTGGTTTCCTTGGTTTCCAATTGGAGGTATTGTTCACGCTTCATTCCTAACCGTTGAAGATGTCTCTCCCTCTCTTGTCTTGCCCTTGTGTTTGCTCGTTCTAAAGCACGGATGTTGTCAACACGTTCCACAAGATTTGATGTGCCACGTTATCTCGTGTTCATGCACCTATATGAGAAGAGGGGAAAACAAAGTGAAAGAGATTAGTAACAAAGAATTAATAAAACTTAGTCTCAAGAAGATTAAAAATCCTAATGATTAATGCTAAACCCAAATGGCAACAGCGCCAAATTGATAACGGATATTTTCGAGTCTTATCAATTACTCGTTTGCTTGTCGTAGCATAAGAGATGTCAATCCATAATGGGTTAAGATTAAACACTGAGAATGCATAAAACTTCTTAATCTAAGTAATTCAAGAAGAGGTTTTCTAACAACCTTAGTGATATTGAAAGCAAACTATATTTGACTAAAGCAATAGATAGAAACTCAAACTAGAATGCAAATTATGGTTTAAGACGATACTAAAAATGAATCCAAGGGTGAAGTGTACGATTATTGGTAACTTTAGTGGTTCACAATGATGCTAATATACTCAAGCAATGTTAATCCTTACACTATGATCATTAAACAAGGCTAATCTAATTCCTTGGAATTAGTCCTTTGCAAATTACTAAATCAAGAACAAATTCTCATTTGTGATTGAATAACTTCGAAGCATTAAAAACAATATCATTTGGTCAATTAACACCTTAAACAACTATTTTCATATGCTAAGAATGTAAAATCCCTTGATTAGTTCATTGGGGAATTTCATCGAACACCTTCCGGGCGAGAAATTCCCTATGATCTAAATCAACTAGATCAAGGTCAATTTAGCATTAACAACACTAAGAAAGGAAGGATTGTTGGTAATCTAGGCTCTAACATCATTGATTCACTCTAAAATTACATAAACCTACTTCACCCAAGAACTCTAGAAAACTACTCACAACCCATGGTTAAATCCCATGAAGGAAGTGTTTAGATTCATGGAAGAAGATAAGAAAATAGATAGATGGTTAAGAATCAAATAAGAACTTTCATAAAAACCACAAGAATCTCTTACAATCTCCTTAAACCCTCTCTAAAAATGTGTTTGACTTAAAGAAAAACAAAAGTTGTTTTTAATAATTAAGTTCTTAGCTTAAGTAGAAACAGGTCGAGCCGGGTCAACTCGGGACAAACCGGGTATTAACCTGGTGGGTTTGGTTATGTGCAGGCTGCATCGGACTACATCAGTCTGATATGGTTCGTCCGGAACCTATGAAGCTTGTATCGGTTTTCTGAAAGCTGCCTCGACCCGATGCACGAGTCCTATGGGGATCGTCCAAATGTTATGTGTCGTTTGCATCGGCTTGCAGATGCCCGATGCACATGTCTGATGGGTATCGTCCGGACTTCTGGCAAGGACGCATCGGACTACAGCAGTCCGATGCGAGTGTCCGATGTACTTCGTCTGTAGGTCCTAGCAAGGTTACATGGACTTGCAGCTGCCCGATGCATGAGTCTGATGCAGCAATCCGTAGCTCCTGTCAAGACTGCATCAGACTACAGCAGTCCGATGCAGATGTCCGATGCAGCTCGTCGAAGCCTCCTGATTTCCTTCTTCCATATCGAGTTGCTGCATCGACCAGATGCAACCCGATATGGTCATTCCGTTTGGCTCTTCCTTTGTTGGCTATCTCCTTTGCTTTTAATCCAAGTGCCATCAGCTCCAAACTCCTCGTCGCTTCCATAAGTACCTAGAAACACTCCAAACAATGCAAGACTATGCAAGAATCGCTAGGAGCTACTCTAAACCAACTAACAACTAAAAGTTGAAGAAATGCTAAGGAAAAACCATAAGGATGTATGCAAAAGACACAAAAACCTAACGAGATGCATGCTTAAAAGAGTTAAAATAAGCAGATATCAGCTGCTCACGTCATATGACAGGTACACAAAGCAACCTGCAACATATCAAGAAAATTAAAGGAGGGAAGGTGACGTTTGGAGATAGGGGTCTTAGAGCCATTCATGGAAAAGGAAGAACGTGTAATACAGATATACCTCAGCTGATGAATGTCTATCTGGTTCAAGGACTAAAAGCGAACCGTATCTGTGTAAGTCAACTATGTGATGAAGGGTTAACATTTGCTTTCACTAGTGTAGATTGCAAGGCGATCAATAAAGATGACGAAGTTGTTATGAGAGGAATCAGGTCAGGAAATGATTGTTACATGTGGGATAACTCAACTAAGTGCTTCAATGCAAGGGATGATCTCAATCTGTGGCATCAATGACTTGGACATATGAATGTAAGGAATCTCACCACTCTTATCAATCAAGAAATAGTACGAGGAGTGCCTCAGATCAAGGAAGAAGATAAGATGGTTTGTGATTCGTGCTACAAAAGGAAGCAAGTGAAAGTTCAACATAAGAAGGTGCCAGATGTGCAATCGAAAGCAGTTTTGGATATGGTTCACATGGATTTAATGATAATGCAAGTTGAGAGCTTAGCCGGCAAGAAGTATGTGCTTGTTCTTGTGGATGACTATTCCAGAGTCACTTGGGTCAGATTTATTCGTGAAAAATCTAAGACAGCCGACAGCTTCAGAATATGGGTACTTCAGCTGATCAACGAAAAAGGAGGTATCAAGAGGATTCACAGTGACTATGGTAGCGAATTTCAAAGTGAGTCCATGAAGATGTTTTGTGAAAGTCATGGAATCAAACATCAATTTTTAGCTCCAAGAACACCACAACATAATGGGGTTGTAGAGAGGAAGAACATAACTCTTCAGGAGATGGCACGGGCAATGATCCATGGCAACAATGTTCATATAAAATTATGGGCTGAGGCGTTAAACACAGCATGCTACATCATCAACAATGTCTATATCAGGAAGGGGACGACTAAGACTTCATATGAGTCGTGGAAAGGGAGACGCCTAACCTGAGCTACTTTCATGTATTTGGATGCAAATGCTATATATATCTTGAATGACAAGGATCATTTTGGAAAGTTCGATGGAAGGAATGATGTAGGAATGTTTATGGGTTACTCATGAAGTAGTACAACCTTCAGAGTGTACAATCTTAAACTGATGTGGTCATGGAATCAGTTAATGTGGTGTTTAATGACTATTTTCCCCTGAAGTGGAATGGATTTAGTAGAAACATCGACTCAGAACAAACAGAATGGGATGAACCAAAGACGCGTACTATTTCAGAAGATCAGTCTGGTTCTGTCTCAGAACATGGAGTAATACATCGAGTTCATCAGAATCATTCACTATCTGATGTGATCGGAGATCTGACTGGAGGGAGGAAAACCCGTGGAGTTCAAATTAACTTCAGAGAGATGCTTCAATTGAAAAATAACCACTGAAGTCGAGATGGTCGTGCCGAGCTAAGTGTGCATACTTCTTCAAGTGTTGTGTTACTTTGTGAGACACTTCAAAAGAAAAGGTGTCTGTTTTTAACTTGTGTGCTCACAAGCAGGGGGATAGATAAATTGGCTAAGGAGAAAGAGCCTCCTTGAATTATGGGGGAGTAACCAAATCAGAGATTCTGGGGGAGTTAAGGAATTTTTGGTGCTTGTGAGACACACAAAGCTAAAATGGGGGAGATTGAAGATGCACCTTTTGATGCAGTCGTTGTACTTGTTGAAGTAGCTCACAAAGTGATACAAGGGAGCGCTAATAGGCGACTAATGACGAGGAGAAGAAGTCGTGGGCTGGATTGGACTTCTGGATTTGGTTTAGAAGCTGTCATGGACGTGCCAAGAGGGGTAGCTGAGCTGGACGTATATTTGAGAGGATATTGCAACTATGTGAATATTCCTTATTCTTAGGAGAAGAAAAAGGGAATATTACATATTCTTGGAGATTTGCCTTTATCTCCAAGAGAGGATTTCGGCTAGGATTAGCCACGTGCCTATTGTGTATAAATAAGGGTGTTGAAACATTGCATGTGATTAACACAATATGAGAGAGAATTCTTAGTAATAGGGTTTTTGGTTGTGTTGTAAAAGATCAAAACTAAGGTACTAAAGGGTTTTTTCTATAGGATTCTTGGATCGTAGGGCCGTCCCGACCATAAGGCAAGAGAAGCATCAGCTTCAGGCCACATATAAATAATTTATTTTTTAAGGGCCACATATTAATTGGTACACTAGTCCCAAGTCATGGACATCCCCTAGTCATTCTTTCCCTCACGTGTTCGATGAATCAATGTGTAAATAGATTTACAATCTTTTTAGTTTTCTTCTTTTTTCTTTTTTTCTTCCTCTTTGCTTCAAACAAATCCCTTTTTTATTTTTCTTTTAAAATTCTCGGCATTGCTTTTGTCAAAGATTTTTTCTTTTCTTAAGTCTTTTTTTGTTTTTTTCATATTTGTGTGTGTTATTCTTCTAATTTTATTTATCATGTTTTTTTTTAATTATCAAATATTTTAGCTAACTTATTATGATTAAATATACTTCTGTTTCATCTTAATTTTTGTCAATTCTATATTTTTGGTTTCTTTGG
>PKMM01018555.1:0-12927 GCA_002933915.1 Eutrema heterophyllum
GCTTAGAATTAATCCCAATACGGATTGATAACCTTCTATACTACTCGTATTGGAGTTATTGATACCTTCTTAAGACCAAAAAGGCCTAGTATCAATCTTCTTCAGAGGGAGTGACTGGAGGTATCAGATGGCTTTGGATGCTGCGAGTAATGGAAATTTCAACACCAGATATCCTGACGATGCTTATGTGCTGATTGAGAACTTGGCGTCTAGCAATAGCACCAAGAATGCAGACTTTGAGCGGAAGAAGCAGGCTGGTAATTTGGATGGATCGCAGATTGCTGAGGTTCAAGCTAAGCTGGATTCAGTGCACAATCTTTTGATGGGGAAGACGAAGAATGCTGTTTATTTTGTTGATGAAGATGAAGTGGAAGATGTTAACTACATTGGTGGTGCTGGTTTTCAAAGTCAAAGATATCAATACCAGCAAAACAACAACCGAAACTTCACCAACAATTACCAGCCTATTCCTCCCAAATCTCCAGAGAACAAGGTTGAATCCATGCTTGGACAGATTCTTGAATGACAGCAGAAGATGACAGTGGATTTCAATGGGAAGATGGATGCTATGTACACATACCTAAATGGAAAGATTGAAGCTCTTAGCATTCATCAGAAGAGGCTGGAAACTCAGGTCGCTCAGACTGCAGCAGCTGTGAAGAGACAAGAAGGCTTTCTTCCAGGGAAAACAGTGAATCCAATGGAATACGTCAATGCAATCACCTTAAGAAGTGATGAAGAGGTCGATCCAGGAGTGAAAATTGGCCTAACTGCAAATAATCTCGTCGATCTTGCTGAAGTTGACGACGATGAGGCTCCCGAAATCGCCCCAGTATCGATCGATACCTCCCAGTATCGGTCGATACTCGTCCAAAGATGTGCCAAGGACGTTTCGAAGCAACAAGCATCGATCGACACCCTCCCAGTGTCGACCGATACGGAGATCGAGATCCAGGAGCCTGGTATCGATGGACACCAATCTGGTATCGATCGACACCCTTCGCAGACCGACCCGGAAATTGCGAAGAAGCCGCATATGACTGAGGAAAGGGTTTACAAGCCTAAGGTACCATACCCTCGACCACCTAGACATCTCATGAACCCTATTACTACGGAGAAGTTGTTCGCTTTTGAGAAGATGGTCAGGAGGATTCCCCACACTATATCTTTTGAAGAAGCTTTTGAAAACCGTCCTTTGGAGTGTTACTTCAGAAGTTGCAGAGAAACTGAGGAAGAGATCAAGGCACTCTTTATCAAAGCCAAAAGTACACCACCTCCGATGAAACAACTGATTAAGAGGGAAGACCCAAGAATATTCTCAGTTCCATGCTCTATCTCTGGAGTTAAATTCAAAAAGTCTATCGTTGACTCGGGGGCTAGCGTCAATGTCATGTCAAGGGCAATTGCAGAGAGATTGGAAGCTGATATTCGATCTCCCAAGACATCTCTCACATTCGCGAACTGTTCCACCTCACTTCCATACGGTACAATCCCTGATTTGATGGTTGAAGTAGAAGATTGTCTGGTTCCTACTGATTTTCAGGTTGTGGAGATTAGTGCAAAATCTAGTACGCAACTGACCTTTGGAAGAACCTTCTGACGTGCCAACTGTCATGGACATTCTAGATAGTCCTTCTGTCATCACCAAGAAAGACGTCAAAACAGCTAAGGCAACGAAGAAGGTAAAGAGCAAAGGAGTAAAAGGTGCTCCCTCTATGACTTTAATCCCTCAGAAGTGTGATGGGGACTCGATTAAGTACAAGGTGAAGTGCAAAGAAACCTCAAAACCATTCTCCAAGGCTAGAGTCATTCTTACCCCGCAGCTGAAAGAGAAAGGAAAAGAGACTATAAAGAGCATGTTGAGTAGAACTCTGAGTCTGCATGTGTCTAGTTGTAGAACTTGCATGGGAGTGAGTTCTCAACCTCGCTCTGACTAATCACCCGAGCAAAGTCAAGCTTGTGACGTTAAACAAGCGCTTGGTGGGAGGCAACCCACTAGTAAGTCTGTATATAAGTCTTTTGTTTTTGTTTTTGGTTTTGGTTTTATGTTTTGTGTCTTGTGTTTTGCATGAATCAGTTACAGAGGATAGGTATCGACCGATACCACCTGGTATCGATCGACACCACATGCATCAATGACGATGAGAAGAGGTTTCTGTGTCGGCCTAAGCCTGGTATCGCTCGATACCAGTGCTGTGTGTCGGTCGACACCCCTACCCCAATTCGGTAACTTCTCTGATTTTCACGTTTCAACTCGACTGTTATGTTTCTTTTACTGACTCTAGACTAGATAACACTGGGGACAATGTTGTTCAAGTCTGGGGGAGGTAGTCGCTGACATTGTGTTTGTCTTTCTTAGAGTCAGTTGTTTTTGAGTCATTTGTCGTTTTATTGAGTCAAAATTTGTTGGAGACTATGATCGTGTTCTTGACTCTTTTGTTCTGACTTTACTTCTAAGTGACCACTGTTACAGAATCAGTTACAGATCGACTAATGAAAAATCCAAAGGCTGACCAGTTAACTAGAAGACACACATGTTTCCAGCAGAGTTCTTTTAAAGCCTGAGCCAAATTTCTGCACTTCATCGACGTGGTTAGTATTCATAGAGCTTGATTCCTCATTCATATCTGACAAAGGAACCCATGTGTTTAAAAGTAATAGTATCTCTCTCCCCTTCTGTTAATTAATAAATAAGTGCATGAAAAGATGAGATGATTTTCTCTTAAGTAGAGGGTTAGGAATGTTTCCAGCGATCTCATTATTCTACTTGGTGAGGAATGATCACACAAAGGTTGGAAGCGAGGCTAGGATTTTCCTATGATGCCATTATTCGCCTACACCCTTTGATACAGGTTTTAGCACGTTTGGAGCATAATTGGGGATATTGGAGATTTCTGGAGCATTTTGAACCCGATTTCTGGAGCAAAGCAGAAGTTCGTGTAGCTAAGTACCCGATTTGAAGCCTCAGTATCGATCGATACTTACTAGTATCGGTCGATACTCACTGCAGCAAGACATGAATCGCGACTTTTATGAAGAGTTGAAGAATTGCAAAATTGCCCAAAAGACTTTATTATTTACAATTTAGCCCAAAACGTGTTTTAGGAGTTTAAGTTAGGTTTTTAAGCCACTTTGGCTATGACGTTCTAATTAAGCTTTGTTTTACTCAGTTTTCTGTGAGAGAGTTTTGGAGGGAGACAAGTCTGAAACTCTGTTCGCCTGAGAGAAGATTTCGAACCCTTGTTTTACTCTTTTCTATTTATTTGATTTGATGATCTATTCAATCATGTTGCTTGTTTCAATCTCCATGTCTGAGTAGATCTACTGTTAGGTTCAAGGTTCTCATAAGGATTTTCTCTGAATGTTAGGTTAATTAGGATTCACCATCTGAATTAGTTCTTCACCATAGGTTGTTCTCATAGCTAATTCTAGGTTGACGAATTTGGAACTTAGATCTTAGGATAATTGATTGGGAACGAGAGTGCGATTAATTACCTGATAGAACTTAAGGTGAGCAAAATAACTATTTGCAAAGAGATTTGGTTTAGTTGTTTTGTGAACAAATCAAAATTGAACTAAAAGCTGGTTTAGACTTTAGGATTCGCAAAGAGATTTGGAATTCTAGGATTTAGACTTAGATAGTTTTCGCAACGAGAGTTGGTTAGCTATACTTTAGTGATTTGAGTTCAAGAACCGCGCTAAATCTGAATCATGTTAGTTAGTTTATCTACATTCATTGAATTCCTGAGAAATACCCTGAGCCTATCTTCTTTCCAATTGACTTACAACTTGTTTAATTTACGCACTCGCATTTAATTATATTGTTTGATTTAGCTTAATTCGAATCTATATAATCTATTGCGTGATATCTAAGGTTCTTGTGTTCGACCCCTACATATACTACAACAACTGTTTTAGTACTTATAGGGTATTAATTTGAGCATATCATATGGTAATAATCGAAATCTCTTGAGCTCTGGGTGTCTTTCAACTAATCCTCCTTTCATTTACTTTCCCTTGAACAAAAAAGTTCCAATGAGCTATTTTCCTTTCTCTCTTTGATTTTCTACCAAAATAAAGCTCATTTGAGCAAAATCTATCATTGTTTTGAAATCGCTAACATAGGGCTCTGTAGAGGTCAGGTATCTATTCACTATCTTGGCCTTCCTTTGCACAAGAGAAGTTATCTATGTTAAAATTGTGATCTCTTAATCCATTGATAAACTGTGTTTTTTACCGGTTTCTTACCCTTGTTTTTGTGTCTTTTATCGAGTCAAAGTTTATTTTTAGAGTCTTTTAGTCTTTTATCGAGTCTTTTCAGGTTTTAGGTGATTTTCGGAGAAAATGAGCGTATGGAGATGCATAATCATGCAGAGACGTCAAACGTTTGGCATTCTTTGAAGAACCTCCCACCGATGGATTGAACTCTTTTGATACAAGATAGAGAAATGAATTAGCTCATTTGGAAGTGGTTTAAGGCCATTCCAACGGTGCGATCGAAAGTTATGCTAGTTTTCGTGAAGACAGTTCAGTCTGGCGAGCAGAAGAAGCATGTGCAGAGAAAGGCAGATCAGTAGCCATTTCGATCGATCGATCTAAAAAAGGATCGATCGATCCTTTGCTTGAAGATTTACAGAAAGAAATTCGATCGATCAATCCACACCCATATCGACCGGTTTAAAGTAAAGCAGAAAAGATGAAATGATTTTCTTTTGGGTAAAGGGCTAGGAAAATTTCCATCGATCCCATTATTTTACTTCGAAAGAAATGATTACACTAAGGTTGGAAGCGAGGTTTAGGAAAATTTCCAGAGATACCATTATTCGATTACTCCTTTGAATAATAAACAAAAAACAAAAAAAAGAAGAGAGAATGAGAAAAGAATAAGTCTGGGGGACGGAAAGAGTACCAAAGGTTGTGTGGTTGGCTTGTCATGGTATCGAACGACAAAGAGTTTAGAAGGTTCTTGGCACTATGATCTTTTGATGAGACCCAGCGATATGTCAGATTGTGAGCTGAATCTGGGAAAGCTGTTGCGGAGAAGTACATGGTGGTTTGATCTGGAGCTGGATTGGCAATATGTGGATTACTAAGTTGGAGGTCACTGCAGTGTTCTAAAGAAAAGGTGAGACTCCGCGTTTTCAAGCCTCTTCCTTGTTCTTGGTTTTATGTTTGCTTGAGGGCAAGCAAAAGACTAAGTCTGGGGGAGTTTATAAATCGTGTTTTTACCGGTTTCTAACCCTTGTTTTTGTCTCTTTTATCGAGTCAAAGTTTGTTTTCAGAATTTTTTAGTCCTTTATCGAGTCTTTTCAGGTTTTAGGTGACTTTGGGAGAAAATGAGCCGTTTTAGGTGAAAAGGAGCATATATAGATGTAGGATCATGCAGAGACGTCAGAAGTTTAGCATTCATTGAAGCATTTTCCACCGATGGATTGAGCTCATATTTTGATACAAGATAAAGGAATTCATTAGCTTTCATTTGAAAGTAGTTTGAGGCCATTCTAACGGTGCGATCAAAAGTTATGCCAGTTTTCGTAAAGACAGTTCAGTATGGCGAGCAGAAAAATCATGTGCAGAAAGGCAGATCAGTAGCCATTTCGATCGATCGATCGATCTAAAAAAGGATCGGTCGATCCTTTTCTTGAAGATTTACAGAATGAAATTCGATCGATCCATCCAATTTAGGATCGATCGATCCACACCCAGATCGACCGGTTTAGCGATGCAGAAGAAAAAGAAATTTCAGTTTCACTTATTTTAACCCGGGTTCGCCTGATTTCGACCCTGGACGACTGGAGACCTATTTATTTTGTTTTTGAGCCATTGTTGCGGCTACGCTTTCTTTTTTATTCATCGAGACATTGCTTTTGCTCTTGTAAGCTTTTGGGGAGACGAATCTCTGACTCTGCATCTCTTGAGAAGATTTCTGAACCCCTTTGGATTTCTATTTATTTGATTATGAGTTTTTCTTCATCTCTCTGTGTTTTCTCTGCAATCATGAGCGAGTGATCTCACTGTTAGGTTTTTAGGGTTTTCAAGGGATTTTTCATGAACCACGGAAACAGATCTGTTAGAATAAGGAATTACATAGAGTTCTTCATCTACTATTGAGTTTAAGGCTTAGACTAGATTGATCACCTAGTTTATGATCTTAGGATTAATCTATTCATCAAAAGTGTTTTAGACTTCTT
The DNA here is from genome assembly GCA_002933915.1 of Eutrema heterophyllum. Classification (NCBI taxonomy): domain Eukaryota; kingdom Viridiplantae; phylum Streptophyta; class Magnoliopsida; order Brassicales; family Brassicaceae; genus Eutrema; species Eutrema heterophyllum. The sequence goes on from PKMM01018555.1 coordinate 6,192, forward strand.
GAAAAAACTTAGATGAGCAAATCGTCATTAGCCAACCAAAGCTGATGCTAAGGCGATTTGTGAACTTATCAAACCTGAATTTTAATGCGTGCCTAGAATTCTAAGGTCAAACGACAATTTAGATACTTAGGTTATTAGGCATAATAGTTTGTACCACGACAATGGGCTAGTTAGAAATTCATGTTTGAGTTCGAGAACGGTTTTTAATTCATTCCCTGCTCGATAATCTGTTTAGTGAGTCTTGGATTTCTGCGAATTACCTGAAGACCTAGCGTTTTCTCCATTCGAACGTACATCGTTTTAATTGCATTCTTAGTTTTAGTTCATTCATAAAACCACAAATCATAGCATTCTTCTTAGATTTACTTTCATCCTGCATTCTCGTAGTGTTTCACTTGGTCTCTGTAGACACGACCCCTACATACTACAACTTTTGATGTGCTCTTGCAGTAGTATTTATTGGGTTAAACCTGAAGTGTTCATCCATAGAACCAAGAGCAGTACATGGTAGAGAAAAATATTTTATCTCGTGCAAGAAGATTGCAACTCTTAAACTCTTTACTTTAGCAAAAAAAAAAAAAAAAAAAAAAAACTCTTAAACTCAGGAATAGCTGGAATTACTAATTTCTATGTGTGGTTCCTTCATTCTTTCTAAGGGATGCATCAACATCATTAACTCATTATGTTGAGCATTATCTTTGGAAAGGGTCTAGAAAGAAGACATATGGCTATGATTGCATGGGACAAAACAACTATTCCTAAAAACAGAGGGATGCTTAGGAGTAAAGAACTTACTGATTTGGAATCGAACATGCTTCTTGAAACTCCACCGAATGTTGTTCTTTGGATACGGATCAGTATGGGTTGACTGGATGCAGAACAACACAATCAAAGACAAGAACTTATGGGGAATTAAGGTTAATCAGAGACGTTGATTCGACTTATACGTTTGAAATGGAGAAACCAGTAGCTTCTGGTTTGATCCTTGGACACATTTTGGTCCCCTAATCAAGTTCTTGAGAGTATAAGGACGAGAGCACAATGCTTGTTCTGTAATGTTGATCCGGAGAGTCGGGATATTTGAATGAACGACCGAGATCATTGTCGATGTGTTAAGAGTTTGATACCCCCTCTCGTATAAATCGATCATGATCCCTCCTTCTCAATATTTAGATCAATAGAAACTCCAAATCCAAATACAAACTCAAATTCCAAAAATGTATCAGATACTTGTAAGCAACTACGATCTCATCACGATCGCTAAAGTCTCATAGCGACTTACAACAAACAAGCATGAAAATGGAAATTTCAGCAACAAACGATATATGTATTATTTTCTTATTTCTTCATCAGCAAAGCCTCTGTCTCAAAATAGTCTTTGCTCCCTACCAGCTCATCCACTTAGTCAACCTCCGTTGACTCCTCTGTATCGATCTCTGCACTGTGCGATCGCTTCTCTCTTTGAACTTGAGTCTTTTTCTTCTTGAAGTAGACCCTATGAAGCTTATCAATACCCCCCTCGGCGATATGGAGCTTGTCCCCAACCTCAAAGTTTGGGGACAACCAAGTCTAGAATAATGACCCACGAATTCTCATGAGAGGGTAATCCTTTCCATTGTACTAACCCTTCGAGATACCCGGCGTCGTTATACCTCGTCTCCAACAACAATTCCAGACAGCACCGATGGTAAAAGATTAACTTCATGATTAATGCCCAGCACATCCTTTAGTTGTGAAACATGAAACACCGGATGTATCTTAGCATCGGAAGGAAGCCTCAAACGGTAAGCAGCTTTACCAATGCGTTCCAAGATGACAAACGGTCCATAATACTTAGCCGCCAGTTTCTGGCACAATCTCTTCGTCACTGAATTCTGTCAATACAACCTAAGTTTGAGAAAAACCTCTGTTCCCACATCATATTCCACGTCTCTCCGATGCTTGTCCGCGTTATTTTTCATCAAACACTGAGCCCGATAAAAATGTTCCTTGATCTAAACTAACATGATGTCCCTTTCCCGCAACATCAACTCAAGATCATAGTTGGAAGTAGAACCAGCCTCAAATCAGATAATAGGTGGATGATCTCGACCATAAACAACCTTAAAGGGAGTTGTCTTCAAAGAAGTGTGGAATGTTGAGTTAGACCATAGCTCTGCCCAAGACAGGTAACGTGCTGATATTCCCATAATTTACTTGTTTTAGCATCACATTTTACATATAGTTTCTAGTCGCATGCATACATAATCATGATTTTAGTTAGCATTTCGGTTTCATTTAGAGTTAGAGTCCTTGCATTAGGTCCTAGTGAGTCTTGCATGATTTCGGGTGATTTCCAGGGACCTGGAGACGTTTTGAGAGACACGGGAGGCTTTGGAACCGAGTACATGCGACCCCGAGAGCAAAAGAAGATAGCCAAGGCAAAAATGGTGTTTCCAGAAGGCTGTACCGACCGATCCTGGGTCGGTACACTGGATCGGTATTGGGACAGAAGCTTGTGTCGATCCACAACCAATTTTGTACCGCTCCAGAACAGACCGGCATACTCACCCAGATCGAAGACGATTCTCTCGACGTTTCTTCTCTTGCCCCACACCGACCAACTCTAAAGCGGTACATTGGATCGGTACTGAGGCAGAGACTTGTGCCGATCTAAAGAGCTCTCCCATACCGGTCTGGAATGAAGTGGCACGACCCCTCAAGAAGATTAGTACCGATCGACCCTGGATCGGTACTACCAGGCGGCACTAAAAGGGCAATCATCTGGCACGAACTTCTGCTGGCCAAAACTCGTACCGCACACGACCCAGCTCGTCATGCGCACGATCAGATTCCATTCCAGCCGGCTAACTCCGCATCAAGCATCTATCCAACCTGCACGATGAAGATTAGTGCCAACCCATTCTGGGTCGGCACTACCAAACGGCACTAATCTCGCGGTCACGTAGGTCGATTTCTGCCGGCTGAAACACGTCCCGCGCACGAACCGGCACGCCTCGTATCGGCAACCTATACGATGAAGATTAGTACCGACCCGTTCTGGGCTGGTACTACCAGCCGGCACTAAATCCAACACACGCACATATCAATTCCTGCCGGTTAAAACTCATCCCGCATGCGACCCAGCACGTTCCGCATCGACCCGATCTCATTCCAGCCGGCTAAACCAGCATCCAGCTCCCAGCCAACCTGCTCGAAGATATTTGGTACCGGATGGTTTGTACCGACCTAGAATCGGTCGGTACAAACTCTTCTTCTGCAAACCGATCCAGACCCGACCGGGTCAATACCCGGTTTGTCCCGAGTTGACCCGGTTGGCACTATTCACTATTTAAACCCACAAAAACCTAATTTTGACTGATGTCTTTTTTATGCTAAAAAACCTCTTTTTGAATGTTCTAAGTATTTTGTAAGAGAGATTCTCCTTTTTAATTTATGCAATCTATTCTCAATCTTCTTTCTTAATCATCTAATCAACTAATCATGGGATTTAACATGTTCTTCATAGGATTTGTTGAACCCATCATGATTAGTGAGTAGTCTCCTAGAATCTAGAGATGGGTTAGGATTATGTGACTTCCATGGATGATTTGTGATGCTTAGGGATAGATAATCAATTTCCTACTCTTAGGGAGTGCGTTTAATGCTTGATTGTGCTTGAGAAAGTCAAACTTGATCTCAAGGCATTTCCCACCCACAAAGTGTTCGATGAAATGCCTAAGAGAGCTTTCTAAAAGATATACTCTTCTTAGCCTAAGAGATTAGTTGTCTAAGGGATTATTTAGGTGATCTTGATTAATGAAATTAATGCTTGCTAATTAAGAGTCCACAAATGAGAATTTGATCTTGGATTAGTGATTAGCATAGGTGATTAGTACCTTGAGAGAGGATTAGTCACAATTAGGATCTTAACCTTGGAAATTAACCTTTATTGTGTATGAGCATCATGAATTAGACTTGGAATAGCCTATATCCAATTACCCCATCCTTGGATTCATTCCCATTATTCGAATTCACATCTTGCTTAGTTTGTTTCATCTTGTTCATTTGCTTAATCTTGTTAGGGTGTTAGTAAAACTCAACAATTCACTTATTTAGCTTAAGTTACTTGAGTGCCTTGTATTCTACGTGCTTAGAATTAATCGCAATACGGATTGATAACCTTATATACTACTCGTATTGGAGTTATTGATACCTCCTTAAGACCAAAAAGTCTTACTATCAATTTGGCGCCGTTGCCATATTGGGATTTGATTTTAACATTGAGATTTAGGTTCTTTGTGAGCTTAAGTATTACTTTCTACCAAGTTACTAATCTTCTTTACCTCCTATTGCTTTTGCTCTTCTTTCCACCGCCACAACAACTTTTCCAGAACTCCGGCCATCAACACAGTGGAGAAGAACGACTTGCGGCTCATTCGGCTCCACTGGAGGACGCTCCTGCATCACCACTTCAGGCTCAGAGTCATCCATCTTCTCAAGGCCACAACTTCGAAGACGAATCTCCAGTGTTGCCTGATCTCCAAGAGGACACGGTGCGGGAATTGAATGCTCTGCTTATGGTGCCAGACCGGCATCACTTTACCACCGTCCTCTCTCCCACACCGACGCCAAACTCGAAATGGTATGAAATCCATCTTTTTATCGCATTTGTACATTACTGGAATCCAATTTTGGTGTTTAGTATACGATAGTTTTGTGCCCATTGATTGTTTGATTGTAAAGAGATTGCTTAGATTTGAAACTAGAATACGATGGTTCTGTGTCTGTGTGTCTGTGTCTGTGTGTGTATGTGTGTCTGTGTCTGTGTGTCCGAATGTGTCTGTGTCTGTGTGTCCGAGTTTGTCTGTGTGTGTCTGTGTGTGTATGTGTGTATGTGTGTACGTGTGTCTGAATGTGTATGTGTCTGTGTGTCCGACTGTGTCCGTGTCTATGTCTGTGTGTATAAGTTAATGTAATGTACTACTTAGGTCTCTGATGGTTAAGCGTAGGGTCAGTTTGATTTCTAAGTGTAAATACATGTAATGTAATGTTTGCAGTGGTTTCATGTGTTTTGATTAGTTAGGACGCTTCTGGTTTCATTTGTTTTGATTAGTCTTAGGTCTCTGATGGTTAATCTTAGGGTCAGTTTGATGTCTAAGGTCTCTGATGGTTATTGCTTCTGGTTTCATGTGTTTAATCTTAGGTCTCTGATGGTTAATGCTTCTGGTTTCATGTCTGTTTGCAGGTTTACTCGTGACAAGGGATCTAAACTGGTTCGGGCAATTACCAAAGTGTTTACAAACAAATTTGATGGTCCCTACTATAGCTGGACATGTGTGCCTCGGGACAGACAAGAAAGATACTTCCTGGAGTTCGCGGTAAAGTTTTCTTGTGATGTTTGCTTGTGATGTTTCTGTTCTGTTTACTTTATGTCCTATATTGGTTTGCTTGTGATGTTTACTTGTGATGTTTACTTTCTGTTCTGTTTAATTTATGTCCTATATTGGTTCTGTATACTTGCTTGTGATGTTTACTTTCTGGAGTTCATGGTAAAGTTTGCTTATGATGTTTACTTTCTGTCCTATATTGGTTTGCTTGTGATGTTTTCACTCTTTGTATTGTAGAAAACCCACACCTGGGATCCCTTGATAACAGGGACAGTTAAAGGGTATTTCGATGAGATCTGTCAACGCCGGATGAAAGACATGGTTAGCAGTGCGAGGACTAGTCGAGAGCGACCTAATTGGATCTGCGACACTGTCTGGAAAACGATGACCGACTACTGGGAAACTGATGATGCAAAGTTAAGGAGTCTCACCTATTCCAATGCTCGTATGTCTGACCGTGAAGGTCTCGGTCCTCACATCCATTTATCAGGGCCAAAGTCGTATCAACAAATCCAACAAGAAATGGTTAGTATCTTTTTTCATTTTCTTACACCTTAACAACTTTAAATTATGTCATAATCCTTTGTTTATTTTGTAACATTGCAGGAAGAGGAATTGGGAAGACCGGTTAGTCTTGGTGAGGTTTTCATTAAGACTCATACAAAGCCAGATGGTACCTATGTCGATAGGAAGGCGGAGAAAATCGTTCAAACATATGAGAAGAAGGTGCAAGAGAAGCTGACTGAGCTCCAGACAGAGACTTCAGAAGTTTCGAACGGTGCTTCACGACCTCGAGAGCTAACAACAAATGAATATACGCGCATCTTTCTTCATGTAATACAACAATGAATATACACATTTCACATTCCATAGTTAGTCTTATATTCTGGTTTTGATATTGACAATCTTGAATTATGGTTTTTTCTCATACTTTTCACAGTCCACATAGATGGATTCTAGAGGAACTCCTTACGGAGTTGGAAGCCTGAAGGAGAGTCTTCTCAATGGCAAGCGCAAGCAACCAGGAGACTCTTCATCGTTTGTTGCATTGCAAGAGCAACTGAAGGAAGCTCAGAAGAAAATCAAAGAGCAGGCTGCTTACAATGAACGGCGTGATGCTGAGGTTGCTGCCCGTGAAGCAGAGCACTCCCAAGCTGCAGCTGAGCAAAAGGACAACCTCGAGCACTTCTCCTTGGTGGAAAAGTACATGCGCCAAACTGATCCGCGGTTTCTAGACTTCTTGGCTTCTCATTCAACTCCACCAACAACCGAAACCAATCTGCTTCCACCAACCATTCAACCAGATCCAAGTACAATAGCTTAGCTTACTAATCTCTGTTTTTGAACCTGTTTTGTGAAATCATGAA
>PKMM01018555.1:14708-43492 GCA_002933915.1 Eutrema heterophyllum
GAAGATGGGGATTCTCGAAGACGTGGCAACAATCTTCGATACCATGGGTCTTGGACGGTTTTTACACATGAAGGAGCAAGCCCATCACGTGCTTACTTGCCAATTCCTCTCTTCTCTCAAGGTAGCCTTCTACGACGAGCATCACAAGAAGTCAAATGCCCAAACCGGGTTTGGAGAGATTGGGTTCGTGGTGAATGGCAAAGACTACCGAAAGACCTTCCATGAGATTTGCCAAATATTCGGGTTCTGTGAAGAGGGAACAAGTGGGAGCCCATACTTTCATTACCCCAAGAACGAGCTTAAGCGGGTATGGGAGACCATTAGTTATGGAGACTATCACCCGGGTGGAAACAAAACCACTCACATCTGTAACCCGGCGATTCGATATGTACACAAGGTGCTGGCCCATATGTTTTTCGCCAAAGTGGAGTTCGGTATGGTTACACTCGACGAACTCGAGTTGATGGCTCTCGGGTTAAGACCCCTTCTCCCAGTTTTACCCAACGGGAGGGTTTTCAAAGGAAGCGAGAGGACCCCGTCTCTTGCGACTCTCTTAGTGAGACGTTTCTTTTGCTACAAAGCATGGGCTTACGAGACCAAGAACAAGAAATCTGCGATAAGCATCAGTTGGCTTGTGACGCCTATTCTAAAGGCCAAGGGGGTAAAATTGCCGCATACGAAGGAGGAGTGGAATTTGATGGATGAGGTGTATCTTATACGCACGAGGTTCCTCAAGGGAAGGATCGGACCATTGCTCGCATGCAACGTCATGTTGGGTAGAAACGAAGCGGTATAAGTCCTACTACCCCAAGCTGTTCTCACCCGTCTCGAGAACCGGCGGAACATCTCTTTCTACCCCGTCAAGGACCAGCTTTACAACCCGGCCATGGATCCACCTATCCGCCTACCTCGCAAGGAAAAGGCCGAGAAGAGTAGGACTTCGAGGGCAAGTGCGACCGAAGAACCCTCCAACTCCGATGAAGATGCCGCTAGCCCACCATTCCCTATGCCCACCTACGGGAGTGAGCGATACCATTTTGAGCCGTTCGATGGAGCGATGGGCGATCCCGCCACTAGACACGCACACCATCAAACGAGACTCCTCCAAAGGTGGTGCAAGTGGCAAGATCGATCGATGAGGAAGATAGCAAAGACGATTAAGAGCTTGAAGGAGACGATCAAAGAGCTTAAGGAAAAAACCTCTTGTGAAACAGCTAGCGACGGCTGCGAGGAGGCACATGCCACAAAACGCCGTGAGATTGGCGAAGGCTCGCATGGCAGTGAATTGATGGACCACGAGGAGGCATGCCGTTCCTTGGCTCGTAGAGAGAAGGCGGAAAAACGGAAGGCCATGAGATCTCCATCACCGTGTTCTAGCAACCCCTCCTTCTCGATGGGGTCTTCCTCCTCGTCTCAAGACTTCTAGGTAACACTCCAACACCCTTGTACATAATTTTCCTTTTCTTGAGTCTTGCATTGTATAGTTATTTTTGTTTTTTTTTGTTTTTGGTTCTTCCTTTGAATTTATTTCACACCGGGACGGTGTGATTTAAGTTTGGGGGAGGGACCAGCATCTAATCGTGTTTATTTTGATCTTATTTTTCTATTTTGCATTTTGAGTCTCATGCATTCATCTAAGGCATAGAAAAACACAAAAAATTTGAAAATGTTGAAAACACAAAAAGAAAAACATGTAGTTGCATTTCATAAGTAGGATCGAGTCTAGTAACATATAGGTTGCATTGCACGTGCATAGGGAGCAATGATGATTTTTCCTTTTAGAGTATCATTTTAAGAACTCGGTCCAATGTCCTTGTTGCTAGTTGTTTGATGCTTTGATCTCGTGTTTGAAATAAAGGACGAACCATGTTTTGACCTCGTGTCTCATTACTTAGGTCTTAGCTAAAACAAGTGTGAATCGAGTTCAATCCTACCTAAGTGATAACCTCAATTTTGACATATTAATTATCTTGGTTGTGCATGTCACTGTGGATTCATGGATACCGATACACATATTCGAGCTATCTTCCCCTTTTCACCACTCTTTGTTAGCTCGAATAGCCGGTTCCCCTCTTTGGAACGGTTAACCATTCCCATAACCCAACCGTCCTTCAAGCCAAAAACCATTTGTGAGCGACGTGAGGCCTTTTCCAAATCAACTAGGCAAAAAGTGTTGAGTTTAGAACGACAAGGAGAAGCTTCCATGTAGAACTAGCCCGAGCTCAAAGGGCTGGACATAGGTTAGGACTAGATAGGATGGGAGTTTGGGGATAAATAAAAGAAAGAGAGTGAAGAAATGGGAAGAGATTGGGAAAAGAAATAGGGGATAAGCAAAAGTTGAAATGGTTGGCAAAGAAAAGTGTCGGAAAAGCTCTAAGTGTCAAAAGAAAATAGTCTGTAGTTTTGAAAGAAAAGAAAAAGAGCCGAAAACGGCTAAGGTACAAGAAAATGAGAAAAGAGAGACTAGAAAAATTAAATGAAGGGCTAAGTGAGTAAAAAGGTTGTAAGCCAAACCATTTGGAGAAAAAGGAAACCTCCTAAGTGCTTTAAGTAAACAGAAAAAGTGAGGCCAAGTGAATGTTGAAGGGTAAACAACCTTGTGGGAAAAAGGGTAGCTTAGGAAGGGTCATCATTCGGGCTTAGAGGTTAGGAGTTAAGATCGATATGAGGCATTGGGTAGATGGAAGTCATCCTTGTATGCATCTATTGGGCTTTATGATATATCATGGTTTTTACCCCTTTTAAGCCATGATATAGGTCCGTTTTATAGAGTCTTTCTACTATTTTGTAGTGTTTTAGAGTCTTTTACAGGTTTTAGCACGTTTGGAGCATAATTGGAGATAATGGAGTTTTTTGGAGCATTTTGGAGTAAAACAGAAGCTCGTGTAGCTGAGTACCCGATTCAGAGTCTGAGTATCGATCGACACTGCCGAGTATCGATCGATACTCACTGCAGCAAAGCACGAAGCGCGACTTTAATGAAGAGTTGAAGAATTGCAAAATTGCCCATAAGTCTTTATTATTTACAATTTAGCCCAAAACGTGTTTTATGAGCTTTAAGTTAGGTTTTTAGCCACTTTGGCAAGAAGATTGAGTTTACACTTGATTTGATTCTGAGTTTTAAGAGAGAGAGCTTTTTGAGGGAGACAAGTTTGAGACTCTGTTCGTCCGAGAGAAGATTTCGAACCCTCTTGTTACTCTCTTTTTTATTATTTATCTGAGTATTATTTCAGTCATGTTTATTGTTTCAATTGTCATGTCTGAGTAGTTCTCTTGTTAGGTTCAGGGTTCTCATAAGGGTTTTCTCTGAATGTTAGGTTAATTGATTGATTATGATTCACCATCTGAATTAGTTCTTCGCCTTAGGTTGTTCCCATAGCTAATTCTAGGTTGACGAATCTGGAACTTAGATCTTAGGATAATTGATTAGGCACGAGAGTGCGATTAATTACCTGATAGAACTTAGGTGAGCAAAATAACTATTCGCAAAGAGATTTGGTTTAGTTGTTTTGTGAACAGATCAAACCTGAACTAAAAGCTGGTTTAAAACTTTAGGATTTGCAAAGAGATTTGGAATTCTAGGATTTAGGCTTAGATAGTTTTCGCAACGAGAGTTGGTTAGCTATACTTTAGTGATTTGAGTTCAAGAACCTCGCTAAATCTGAATCATGTTAGTTAGTTTACTTACATTCATTGAATTCCCTGAGAAATACCATGAGCCTATCTTCCCTCCCATCGATTACAACTTGTTTAATTTACTCATCTGCTTTTAATCACATCTTCTTGGTTTAGCTTAATTCTGATCTACATAATCTATTGCGTGATTTCTGGAGTTCTTGTGTTCGACCCCTAACTATACTGCAACACTGCTTTACTACTTTTTAGGGTATTAATTTGAGCATATCAAATTTGACGCCGTTGTCGGGGACTCAATTTCGCCATTAGATTTCAGTGAAGAATTTCGTCTAAATCGTCGAGTATCGATCGATACCCCTTGGTATCGGTCGACACCCGACACGTTTTTTTTTTTTTTTTTTTTTTGTTACTTACGTTCTTGATCTTTTGTGTTTCAGGTGTATGCCTACTCGAGAAACCAGGAGAAACAAGAACGCTCAGCTAGTTGATTTGTCAAACGAGCAGTTAGCACAGTTGGAACGCACACTCAGAAAAGCAAAGAAGCCAGCAACGATGAACAACGATCCAGTGGTTTTGATTCAGGATGAGGCTGGTACTTTCAGAGACCGAGAGGGTCGATTGTGCAATGAGAAAGGGCAGAGACTCGATGGAGAAGGGAATGTTATTGTCCCTCCAGCTGTAGTGAATGCTGCGAACGCTGCGGTTGAGCATGGTAGAACAATTGGTGAATGCAACAGACATGATCAGTTCTACGCAAATTGATCAGCGATTCGTATTCCCACCTTTCAGAGGAATGACTTTGAGCTGAAGCCCGCGTACTACACTCTTGTGGGTCAGCACACTTTCCATGGTCTTCCTCATGCACATCCCATGGACCATATTGAGAAGTTCGAGGATTTGGTTTCTAGCATCAAATGCAATGGAGTGTCCTACGACTACTTGTTCTGTAAGCTTTTCCCATACTCTCTAGGTGGGGATGCTTCTTATTGGCTCAAGCAATTACCAGCTGGGTCATTAACTACCTGGGATGAGACTAAGACTGCCTTCCTAAATAACTTCTATGACGATGCGAGATCAGAGGAGTTTAGGAACAAGATTTCCCAGTTTTCTCAGGGAACGACAGAGGCTTTCAAGGCTGCTTGGGGAAGATTTCGATCGTATCAAAGGGATTGTCCACATCATGGGTACACTATGATTCAGTTGCTGAGTTTCTTTTTCAGAGGAATTGATTGGCGATACCAGATGGCGTTGGACTCTGCGAGCAATGGTAATTTCTTTACCAAATTTCCTGATGATGTTTACCAGCTGATTGAGAACTTTGCGTCTAGCAATAGCACAAAGAGTGCTGACATGGAGCGTAAGAAGCTAGCTGGTGGTATAGAGGGTTCTCAGATTGCTGAAGTGCATGCGAAGCTGGATTCGGTGCATAATTTGTTGATGAGCAAGCAGCAGAAGGCTGTTCACTTTGCTGATGATGTCGAGGTTTTCCATGAGGATGAGGTAGAGGATGTTAACTACGTTGGTGGTTCTGGTTTTGAAGGTCAGAGGAATCAATACAACAACCGAAACTTCAACAACAACTTTCAGCAAGGAGGATTCAAGTCTGAGGGTAATCAAGGTGGTTCTGGGTCGAATCAGTTTGGCCAAAAATCTTTCCAGGGTAGTGGTTACACAAGGAACTATGGGAATTCATCCTATCAATCTCCACCGCCCAAGACTCAGGAGAGTAAGATCGAGGCTATGCTTGAACAGCTGGTTCAAGGGCAGGATAAGATGACAGTGAGCTTCAATGGGAAGTTGGATGATCTTTACACAACCTTGAATGGAAGGATCGAAGCGCTTAGCATGAGTCAAAAGAAGTTGGAAGTTCAGGTTGCTCAAACTTCAGAAGCTGTGAAAAGGCAAGAGGGTGTTCTTCCAGGTAGAGGAGAAAACCCAAGGAGGGAGCACATCAATGCCATCACTCTGAGGAGTGGAAAAGAGGTGAATACAGGAGTGAAAGCTGCATTACCTGCAGAGATTTTCGTCGATCTCGACGATGAAGATTCTGAAATCCCCAGGGTATCGATCGACACACCTCAGTGTCGATCGACACCAGTCAAAATCTTGCAACGTGACAACCCAAAAACTCCAGTGTCGATCGACACTCCTCCAGCATCGGTCGATACTGAGCCTACTGTCGAGAAGACACCTGAAATTCCGAATGTTACACCTAAGGTAGTCCCAGAACGAGTCTATATACCGAGGATACCTTATCCTAGAGCTGTTGGGAAGACTAAGAAGGAGGTGGAAGACTTTAGATGCAAGCAGATATTGGACAAGCTGATTGTCGAACTTCCTTTCCTCGACGCTATTAAGACTTCTCCAGCTTTCAGGAGATATGTCAAGAAGATGGTGTCTAGCAACTTGAACCTTGAAGAAGGGTGTGTGATGCTTACTCAGGAGTGCAGTGCAATCTTAACCAACATAATCCCAAAGAAACTTCCAGATCCAGGGAGCTTTGTGTTGGATTGTTCTATATTCACCGAACGGTTCGAGCGTTCTCTATGCGACATTGGCTCGAGTGTCAACCTTATGCCTTACTCAGTTGCCAAGAGGATGGGTATGACAGATTTCACATCCACCAGAATATCGTTGATACTTGCTGATCGCTCAGTGCGACTTCCAGAGGGGCTACTCGAAGATGTCCCTATTAAGATCGGGAATTGCTTAATCCCAACTGATTTCATTGTCCTAGAGTATGATGCTGAGCCCAAAGATCCGCTTATCTTGGGTAGACCATTCCTTGCCACAGCTGGTGCATTGATTGACTGCAGGAATGGGAAGATAGCTCTTAACATAGGTGATTTGGTCATGACCTTTAACATGGAGAAGATGATGAAGAGACCAACCATCGATGGGCAGACTTTCTTCGTCGATACTTTCACAGACATTGCTGAAGAGTACTTCTTGGGGATGCATCCTGAGGATCCGTTGGAAAGGGCTTTGGTCTGTTCAGTTGAATCTGAGGGTGCCTTGAGTGAAGACGCTGCTAGTTACTCGAAGATACTCAACACTGCACCATCAGTATCGATCGATACCCCCTTCGTATCGGTCGATACCCTACGTCAGTACAAGGAGTTGGGCGAATGTTCTAAACAAGCTGCTAAGCTTGGAGATTGGAGCGAGGAGAAAGCTCATAAGTTGGAACTCAAGCCACTTCCAGCCAACCTGAGGTATGTATTTCTTGGCCCTAATTCCACATACCATGTGATTATTAATGCTTCTTTGAACAACGCAGAGGTTGCCTTACTGCTGAGCAAGTTGCGCATGTATCGCAAAGCTCTTGGCGATTCTCTTGATGACATTTCAGGTATATCACCGGATCTGTGCATGCATAGGATTCGTCTTGAGGACGAGTCAAAGGCTACCATTGAGCATCAGAGAAGGCTAAATCCGAATCTGAAAGAAGTGGTTAAGAAGGAGATTATGAAGCTCTTGGATGCCAGGGTTATCTATGCCATCTCAGATAGTTCTTGGGTTAGTCCAGTGCATGTTGTTCCTAAGAAAGGAGGGATAACTGTGGTGAAGAATGAGAAGGATGAGTTGATTCCTACGAGGACTATCACTGGGCATCGAATGTGTATTGACTACAGGAAGTTGAATGCGGCTACAAGGAAAGATTACTTCCCATTGCCTTTCATTGATCAAATGTTAGAGAGGTTGGCTAGTCATCCCTATTACTGTTTTCTCGACGGGTATTCAGGTTTCTTCCAGATTCCTATTCATCCAGATGATCAAGGGAAGACCACTTTTACATGTCCTTATGGCACATTCGCATACAGGAGAATGCCATTTGGATTGTGTAACGCTCCAGCTACTTTTCAGAGATGCATGATGTCTATCTTCACAGACATGATTGAGGACTTTATGGAGGTGTTCATGGATGATTTTTCAGTATATGGATCATCGTTTAAGGATTGTTTGGCTAATTTGTGCAAGGTGCTGCAGCGGTGTGAAGAGAAACACTTGGTCGTTAATTGGGAAAAGTGTCATTTTATGGTTCAGGACGGCATGGTTCTTGGGCACAAGGTTTCTGAAGCTGGGATCGAGGTTGATAAGGCTAAGATTCAGGTTATGACAGGTTTGCCACCACCGAGTTCTGTGAAGGACATTAGAAGTTTTCTGGGTCATGCTGGGTTTTACAGGAGATTTATCAAGGATTTCTCCAAAATAACACGCCCACTCACCGCCCTATTATGCAAGGAGACTCACTTTGATTTCACACCGGAGTGTCTTGCAGCTTTTGAGGAGATTAAGAAGGCATTGGTGAGTGCTCCTATTGTGCAACCTCCTGATTGGACTTTACCTTTCGAGATTATGTGCGATGCCAGCGATTTTGCTGTGGGTTCTGTTCTGGGTCAGCGGAAGGAGAAGAAACTTCATGTTATCTACTATGCCAGCAAAACGCTGGATGATGCTCAGAGGAATTACAGCACGACAGAGAAGGAATTACTTGCGGTCGTCTTCTCCTTCGACAAATTTCGGCCTTACTTGATTGGGAGCAAAGTGATTGTTCATACAGATCATTCTGCTCTCAAGTATTTGATGCAGAACAAGGATCTCAAGCCTCGTCTTTGTCGTTGGGTTCTTTTGCTTCAAGGGTTTGATATTGAGATAAAGGACAAGAGAGGAGTGGAGAATGGGGTCGCTGATCATCTTTCGAGGTTAAAGCTCGATACAGACGTGCCTATTGATGATCAACTGCCTGAGGAGTCGATTTACTACATTGAAACTGGTTTCCAAAGTGGATTCACCGAAAATCAGCAATTCCCACGAATTGCTGGTTTCGGTATCGATCGACACTCACCTGGTGTCAGTCGATACCCGTCGGCTGCTGCACCTGTTTTGACCGTGGAACACCTTGGTGCTTCCGAGGAGTACCTTGTTGCTGAAATGGATTCTGCTCTACCATGGTATGCTCATATTGCCAACTCCCTCGCTGCAGGTACAAAGCCTACGCACCTCAAGAAATATGCCAAGAAGAAATTTATGCGAGACATAAGGCGATACTTTTGGGATGAGCCTTACCTGTATAAGCATTGCTCTGATGGTATCTACCGGTGATGCATTGCTGAATCAGAGGTACCTGCGGTTTTGTTTCATTGCCATGGCTCTGAGTATGCTGGACACTTCGCTACTTTCAAGACAGTGTCCAAGGTTCTTCAAGCAGGCTTCTGGTGGCCTACTATGTTTAAGGATGCTCATATCTTCATCTCGCAATGTGATGTGTGTCAGAGGAGAGGGAAGATCAGTAAGAGACACGAGATGCCACAGAATTTCATCCTAGAGGTTGAGATCTTTGATTGCTGGGGTATCCATTTTATGGGCCCTTTTCCTCCGTCATACAAGAACCAGTATATTCTAGTTGAAGTGGATTATGTCTCTAAGTGGGTGGAGGCAATTGCTAGCCCAACCAACGACTCTGCGGTGGTTCTTAAGCTGTTTAAGACTATCATCTTTCCACGATTTGGAGTGCCACATATTGTTATAAGTGATGGTGGCAGTCACTTTATCAACAGGGTTTTCGAGAGGTTACTGAAGAAGTACGGTGTGAATCATCGTGTAGCTACTCCATATCACCCCCAGACCAGTGGGCAAGTCGAGGTCTCCAACAGGCAAATCAAGGAGATTCTGGAGAAGATAGTGGGAACTTCTAGGAAGGATTGGTCTACAAAGCTAGACGATGCGCTATGGGCCTACAGGACTGCTTATAAGACACCATTGGGCACTACACCTTTCCATTTGCTGTATGGGAAAGCTTGTCACCTTCCTGTGGAGATCGAGCATAAGGCAGCATGGGCTACTAAGCTGCTGAATTTTGACATCAAGCCTGCTGCTGCGAAGCGATTGATCCAGCTGAACGAGCAGGATGAGATTCGGCACCATGCCTATGAGAACTCAAGGCTGTACAAGGAGAGGACTAAGGCGTACCATGACAGGAAAATCCTTCACCGCATTTTTGAACCCAATGATCAGGTACTTCTGTATAACTCTCGTTTGCATTTGTTTCCTGGTAAATTGCGTTCTCGTTGGTCAGGTCCTTTCACTGTCAAGGAGGTTAGACCACATGGTGCACTTGTCCTGACTAACCCCTCTGGCGAGGAGTTCACTGTCAACGGACAAAGGTTGAAACACTACTTACGGAGGACTGAGATCCCCGATGGACACATGATGCCTCTGGATGATGCACCCGCTACCTGAACGGCAGTACAGTCAAGCTAATGACGTTAAACGAGCGCTTGGTGGGAGGCAACCCACTGGTGAGTCTGTACATATCTTTCTTTTTCTTTTTACTTCTAGTTTTGTGTTTCGTTGTATCACGTGAACCAGATTCGGACGAGACGTATCGATCGACACCACCTAGTATCGGTCGATACCCACGGCCTTGCTACGAGTATCGATCGACACTATCTAGTATCGGTCGATACCCACGGCCCAGGTAATTTTCCTTATAAGCCCTACGGGTTTTCTTTCTTCTCACAATACCTCTATCGACCGACACGAGCCTCTCTCTCACCAAATTTCACCAAATCTTCGTTTCTCAACGTTTTTGAGTGCTTTTTGTGTCTATTCCGTGCGGTTTTTCGTGCTCAATTCCTTTCTCTCATTCATTCTAACGATCTGCTAGATGGGACCAAAGAAGAGGCCAAGAGCTGTTGAAGCCTCTAGCTCGAACCCATCTAGTGAGCGTCCGATCGAGTACATTGTGGGCACAAATGTGAAGATCTTCGACGGTTTCACTTGGCAAGTAGGGGTTGTGAAAGCTTGCCTTCTCAACCACCGTTATTTGGTAAGGATCACTGGCGCAGAGGCGGATCTTGATCTTCCACACACTTCCTTACGCCACATTCCTCCACCTCCTCCACGTCGTTCTTCTTCACCAGCCGCCCCTAGCTCTGCGTGTAGAGCTCCTTGGCCCAAGATCAGTGAGAAGGCCAGGATCAGATTGAGAGATGATTACGAGGGCTCCGATAAGGAGATTACTGAGAGCAGAGCCTGCACCCACAGGCCGATTTAAGAGGAGTGGGATGACTACGACTCCATTTTCTACAACGCCTGGCAGGACGTTGATGTGCGCCCCACTCGCTTTGTGGATACGCACTCTATGAGGCGACTGGGCTTTGACAGAGAGCTTGATGGTTTGATCAGGAAGATTGGACTTGGGACGATGCCTACGCGGCAACATGACTTATACCCCGACTTAGTCCGCCAGTTCCTCGCATCTGTCCGCGTTTACTACACTGGTGAGCCTCTAGTGACTGCCCAGCAGGGTGTGCTGACATTCTTGATTCGTGGTGTGCGCTACAGGATTTCCTTCCAGGAGCTCTGCGACATATACGGTTTTAACAGGGATTTCTCGAGATGCGAGCTTCCGCGCAGGTTCTTGGATATTGATGCCTTCTGGTCTCACTTCGGGCATGGGGTTTACGACTGCAAGACCACCACGCAGATGGATGTCTGACATCCTATCCTACGCTGTCTTGTTAGGATCTTGAGCAACACCTTGTTATGCAAGATGGAGCCTACCAAGATGAGAGTGACCGAGCTGATTGTGTTGTCCATTGGGATTGGGGATATCATTGATGATGAGGCATATGAGTGGCCTGAGATGGACCTTGCGGTCAACTTTGGCGTAGTTTTTGCGCACCATTTGGAGTCGCTAAAGGTGAAGCCTTTTACCGGACGCGGCAGGACCTCTACAGCTACGAGTCGTCGGAAGACCGAGACGGTAGGCAGTTTACTCACTCCGATCTTTCTGCATCTCGGGATCAGCACAGCCAGTTGTTCGATCTCGACTGCGCGCGAGCTTATGGATTTAGCGCACCTGGAGCATCTTCACTGGCTTAAGCCAGATAGGCGTTGGATATTTAGCACTAATGTTAGGGACTATCTTGTTCAGCTCCCCAACACTGCACTGACAGACATTGGTGACAACCCCGACCAGCTATTCTTCGCTTTTGCTGCTGAAGACATGGAGCCTGCACCTGCCACTAGACGTCGAGGCTCCACCACTAGAGCCCGTCTGCCTCCTTCTGGCCCTGCTGGAAGTCGATCACGCGTGCGCCACACACCTGCTCCTACACCTACTCTTCCTCCACCACCTGAGGTGGAGATGGATCCGTTCCAGCGCTACGTTGTTGAGAGTCTTCAAACCATTTGGAACGCTATATCTCGCTGCAGCTGCATGGCGTCTCAGAGCCCTATTTCACCACCTGCTGCTGGCCCATCTGGCACTGCTGGCGATGACTCTGACGCCACTGAGGAGGATTAGTCCTCCGTTTATCTGGTTTCACGTTTGTTTTTCTTTTCTGTTTTCTGTTTCTTTTCTTTTGGACTTTTGTTGGTTTGCGTCTTATGTCAGCATCTTATCATATTGTACTTTGTGGAACCTATGCTTTTATGCTTTTTGTTGATTTTGACTTGTGTTTGAGTGATATAACAGTGCTAACCATAACACATTTGGATCGTTTGACACACTTTTTGGGCACAATTATCGCTGACAAGAGGATTTCTGTCGACCACCTACTGGTATCGATCGATACCAGTTCGGTGTTGGTCGACACCCATCACCATCTCGGGTAACCTCTTCGATTTTCACATTCCACTTGGTTCATTTGATTTCTCTCACCGAACTCAGGCTTGATAACACTGGGGACAGTGTTGTTTAAGTATGGGGGAGGTAGTCGCTGACATTGTGTTTGTTTTTCTTAGAGTCAGTCGTTTTTTGTGTCAAAATTTTGTTGGAGATTATGATCATGTTCTTGACCCTTTTGTTCTGACTTTGCTTCTAAGTGACCACTGTTACAGAATCAGCTACAGATCGACTAATGAAAAATCCAAAGGCTGACCAGTTAACTAGAAGACACACATGTTTCCAGCAGAGTTCTCTTAAAGCCTGAGCCAAATTTTTGCACTTCATCGATGTGGTTAGTATTCATAGAGCTTGATTCCTCATTCATATCTGACAAAGGAACCCATGTGTTTGAAAGTGATAGTATCTCTCTCCCCTGTTACAAGTTGATAAAAAGAGCATAAAAGATTAAATGATTTTCTTCTAAGTAGAGGGCTAGGAAAATTTCCAGCGATCCCATTATTCTACTTAGTGAGGAATGATCACACAAAGGTTGGAAGCGAGGCTAGGATTTTCCTATGATGCCATTATTCGCCTACACCCTTTGATACATTGAGAGGGAAGAACCGGGGATTCGGTGGCAAACACCATCATTACTCGCGTCTCATACCTTGATGTGTATATGCAAATCTAAAAAAAAAAGAGAAAAAAAAAAACAAAAGAGAACAAAATAAGAAATAAGTCTGGGGGAGAGAAAGTGATACGAAAAGTGTGAAATTTGGATGGTTCCTTGTCATGATATTGTATAGGAAAGAATCTAGAAGGTTCTTGGTGTTAACCACAGCGATGAAACTGACGATAAAGGGTTTGATTGAACGATGTTGTGAGATAATGTGTGTAGTCTGGGGAAGTTGCGAATGTCTACGGAGAAGTACATGGTGGTTAGATTTGGATCTGGTTAGGTGACTTTTGGGTGCTTGGGAAAAGGGTCATTGCAATGTTTCAGGAACAGGTGAGTCTCTGCGTTTTCAAACCTCTTTCTCTGGTTTAGTCCTTTATTTGCTTGAGGGCAAGCAAAGGCTAAGTCTGGGGGAGTTGATATATCATCATTTTTACCCCTTTTAAGCCATGATATAGGTCCGTTTTATAGAGTCTTTCTACTATTTTGTAGTGTTTTAGAGTCTTTTACAGGTTTTAGCACGTTTGGAGCATAATTGGAGATATTGGAGCATTTTGGAGTAAAACAGAAGCTCGTGTAGCTGAGTACCCGATTCAGAGTCTAAGTATCGATCGACACTGCCGAGTATCGATCGATACTCACTGCAGCAGAGCACGAAGTGCGACTTTAATGAAGAGTTTAAGATTTGCAAAATTGCCCAGAAGTCTTTATTATTTACAATTTAGCCCAAAACGTGTTTTATGAGTTTTAAGTTAGGTTTTTAGCCACTTTGGCAAGAAGATTGAGTTTACACTTGATTTGATTCTGAGTTTTAAGAGAGAGAGCTTTTTGAGGGAGACAAGTTTGAGACTCTGTTCGTCCGAGAGAAGATTTCGAACCCTCTTGTTACTCTCTTTTTTATTATTTATCTGAGTATTATTTCAGTCATGTTTATTGTTTCAATTGTCATGTCTGAGTAGTTCTCTTGTTAGGTTCAGGGTTCTCATAAGGGTTTTCTCTGAATGTTAGGTTAATTGATTGATTATGATTCACCATCTGAATTAGTTCTTCGCCTTAGGTTGTTCCCATAGCTAATTCTAGGTTGACGAATCTGGAACTTAGATCTTAGGATAATTGATTAGGCACGAGAGTGCGATTAATTACCTGATAGAACTTAGGTGAGCAAAATAACTATTTGCAAAGAGATTTGGTTTAGTTGTTTTGTGAACAGATCAAACCTGAACTAAAAGCTGGTTTAAAACTTTAGGATTTGCAAAGAGATTTGGAATTCTAGGATTTAGGCTTAGATAGTTTTCGCAACGAGAGTTGGTTAGCTATACTTTAGTGATTTGAGTTCAAGAACCGCGCTAAATCTGAATCATGTTAGTTAGTTTACTTACATTCATTGAATTCCCTGAGAAATACCATGAGCCTATCTTCCCTCCCATCGATTACAACTTGTTTAATTTACTCATCTGCTTTTAATCACATCTTCTTGGTTTAGCTTAATTCTGATCTACATAATCTATTGCGTGATTTCTGGAGTTCTTGTGTTCGACCCCTAACTATACTGCAACACTGCTTTACTACTTTTTAGGGTATTAATTTGAGCATATCACTTTACTCTTAGCATTTTGCATTAGTTGATTCCTTTCGAGAGATCCCTTTGCGTTGAAGTAACCCCATTCATTTAAGATCCCTTTTATCTCAAGACCCTTCACCATAGCCAAATGAATTCACTTAACTAGCATAACCTTGATTCACTTGAAACGATTTAATGAATGTCAAGGGATTGGATAAGAGGAACGCGTGTGTAGGTTGAGACTTTTGAGTAGGGAAGGGATATGGCTAGCTCCTTTTGAGTAGACTTGTTTGATCGCATTTTAGAACTAACAACTTGGACATTGGGCTTGAATTCTTTTTATGATACTTGTGGATTTGAGCTCCCGCCTTCAAACCTCTCTCCCTACTTGCTCGTGTTTGTTCGCTTGAGGACAAGCAAAAGAGTAAGTTTGGGGGAGTTGATATTCCCATTATTTACTTGTTGTAGCATCACATTTTACATGTAGTTTCTAGTCGCATGCATACATAATCATGATTTTAGTTAGCATTTCGGTTTCATTTAAGGTTAGAGTCCTTGCATTAGGTCCTAGTGAGTCTTGCATGATTTCGGGTGATTTCCAAGGACCTGGAGACGTTTTGAGAGACACCAGAGGCTTTGGAACCGAG
This sequence comes from Eutrema heterophyllum, assembly GCA_002933915.1. NCBI lineage: Eukaryota > Viridiplantae > Streptophyta > Magnoliopsida > Brassicales > Brassicaceae > Eutrema > Eutrema heterophyllum. The sequence goes on from PKMM01018555.1 coordinate 29,846, forward strand.
TACATGCGACCCCGGGAGCAAAAGGAGATAGCCAAGGCAAAATGGTGTTTCAAGAAGGCTGTACCGACCGATCCTGGGTCGATACACTGGATCGGTATTGGGACAGAAGCTTGTGCCGATCCACAACCAATTTTGTACCGCTCCAGAACCGACCGGCATACTCACCCAGATCGAAGACGATTCACTCGACGTTTCTTCTCTTGCCCCACACCGACCGACTCTAGAGCGGTACACTGGATCGGTACTGAGGCAGAGACTTGTGCCGATCTGAAGAGCTCTCCCATACCGGTCTGGAATGAAGCGGCTGACCCCTCAAGAAGATTAGTATCGATCGATCCTGGATCGGTACTACTAGGCGGCACTAAAAGGGCGATCATATGGCACGAACTTCTGCGGGCTAAAACTCGTACCGCACACGACCCAGCTCGTCCTGCGCACTACCAGATTCCATTCCAGCCGGCTAACTCCGCATCAAGCATCTATCTAACCTGCACGTTGAAGATTAGTGCTGACCCATTCTGGGTCGGCACTACCGGTCGATTTATGCCGGCGCACGAACTGGCACGCCTCGTATCGGCAACCTATACGATGAAGATTAGTACCGACCCGTTCTGGGCCGGTACTACTAGTCGGCACTAAATCCAGCACACGCACATATCAATTCATCCCGCATGCGACCCAGCACGTTCCGCATCGACCCGATCTCATTCCAGCCGGCTAAACCAGCATCCAGCTCCCAATCGATCTGCTCGAAGAAATCTGGTACCGGATGGTTTGTACCAACCCAGAATCGGTCGGTACAAACTCTTCTTCTGCAAACCGATCCAGACCCGACCGGGTCAATACCCGGTTTGTCCCGGGTTGACCCGGTTCGCACTATTCACTATTTAAACCGACAAAAACCTAATTTTGACTGATGTCTCTTTTATGCTAAAAAACCTCTTTTTGAATGTTCTAAGTATTTTGTAAGAGAGATTCTCCTTTTTAATTTATGCAATCTATTCTCAATCTTCTTTCTTAATCATCTAATCATCTAATCATGGGATTTAACATGTTCTTCATAGGATTTGTTGAACCCATCATGATTAGTGAGTAGTCTCCTAGAATCTAGGGATGGGTTAGGATTAAGTGACTTCCATGGATGATTTGTGATGCTTAGTGATAGATAATCAATTTCCTACTCTTAGGGAGTGCGTTTAATGCTTGATTGTGCTTGAGAAAGTCAAACTTGATCTCAAGGCATTTCCCACCCACAAGGTGTTCGATGAAATGCCTAAGAGAGCTTTCTAAGAGAAATACCCTTCTTAGCCTAAGAGATTAGTTGTCTAAGGGATTATTTAGGTGATCTTGATTAATGAATTTAATGATTGCTAATTAAGAGTCCACAAATGAGAATTTGATCTTGGATTAGTGATTAGCATAGGTGATTAGTACCTTGAGAGGGGATTAGTCACGATTAGGATCTTAACCTTGGAAGTTAACCTTTATTGTGTATGAGCATCATGAATTAGACTTGGAATAGCCTATATCCAATTACCCCATCCTTGGATTCATTCCCATTATTCGAATTCACATCTTGCTTAGTTTGTTTCATCTTGTTCATTTGCTTAATCTTGTTAGGGTGTTAGTAAAACTCAACAATTCACTTATTTAGCTTAACTTACTTGAGTGCCTTGTATTCTACGTGCTTAGAATTAATCCCAATACGGATTGATAACCTTCTATACTACTCGTATTGGAGTTATTGATACCTCCTTAAGACCGAAAAGTCTTAGTATCACGTGCCCACGTACGAGGATGAGCAGATGCGAGACAGCGCAAATAAGTCTCTAAACATCGGTTTTAAACCCCTGTTTGATCATCAGTTTGAGGGTGAAATGCGCTGCTGTATTTAGGCTTAGTGCCCGATTGTTTGAAACATTCCTTCCAAAAAGCACTTAAAGAAAATCATGTCACAGTCAGAGACGTAGAGGCAGGATAACCATGTAAACGAACCACCTCTTTAATGAATTTCATAGCCACTTCAGCCACCGAAGGGATGTTTCAAAGCAATGAAGTGGCCAAACTTGCTTAGTTGATCCACCACAACTAGAATAGCGTTAACTCCAATAGAATTAGGCAAACCTTCGACAAAATCCAAACTTAAGTCTTCCCAAATGCATTTAGGAATGGGAAGCGGCTGGAGTAACCTAGCAGGAAAAAGAGTCAAATATTTATGCATTTGACACATGCTAGACTCATAAACATAACGCTGCACATCTTTCTGCATATTCTCCCAATGAAATGTCTGCTGTATTTGTTTCAAAGTCTTCAATACGCCTAAGTGACCTCCTAACAACCCCGTGTGATACTCCGATAAAATCAAGGGAATGAATCAAGAATCACGGGGCAACACCAACCGATGTTTATACCATAATCTGCCTTGAATCACCACAAAACCATACCTGTTGTCACCGTCTTTCTGCAGTTGCTGAATCTGTAGTTGTAAATCTCTATTATCATATATTTCTTTGTACACATCTTGCATCTGCAGGACTGTGGGAACCGTTAGAGACAATAATAGATATCTCTTAGTCGAAACAGCAGGCTGAATCATCCGAGATAACCCATATGCAACAATATTTTCCGGGCCTGGTTTGTAAACAATATCAAAATCGTATCCCAAGAGCTTAGTGAGCCATCGTTGATAATCCATAGAGACCTCTCTCTACTCCAATAAAAACTTCAAACTCTTTTGATCAGTATGGACCACAAAACGTCTTCCCATTAAGTAATGTTTCCACTTTTGGATTGCTAGAATAATCGCCATCAACTCTCTCTCGTAGATGGGTTTAAGTTGTTCTTTAGGAGTCAAACCAGGACTGAAATAAGCTATAGGGTTCTTCTGCTGCATCAAAACCGCCCCTAATCCATATCCAGAAGAATCTAATTCCACAATAAACACCTTATCGAAGTCCGGCAGTGTCAAAACTGGGGCTGCTTCCATGGCCAATTTCAACTCTCAAACGCATCATGAGCTGCAGGAGACCACTCAAACTTTTCTTTGCACAATATGTCAGTTAATGGTCTAGCCAAAGAACCATATCCACACACAAAACGCCTGTAATAACCCGTGAGGCCCAGAAAACCACGCAGATCTTTCACGGTTTTAGGGGTTGTCCACTTAGTCATTGAGTCAGTCTTAGAGGGGTCGGTGGAAAGGCCGGCACCTAAGATAATGTGGCCAAGATAGTCCACTTGAGATTGGCCAAAGAGACACTTCTTCTTGTTGGTGACGAGCTGTTGTTCCTAAAAAATGGTCAGTACTGCTCTTAAATGCTCTGCGTGTTCCTCGACCGTGTTTCTGTATATTAAGATGTCGTAAAAAAATACCAATACAAATCATCCCAGAAACTGGCGAAACACTTCATTCATCAACGCTTGAAATGTTGCCAGAGAATTAGTGAGGCCAAAGGGCATCACTAAGAATTGTGTGGGCCAAAACTCGCACAATTAATTTTTGTAAAGGACTTTAATGGGAACAGAAGATTCTAAGATCGAAACACGAGAACAAAGATTCAAAGATGGTTTTATTGCTGATCTGATAAGCATTTTTTTATAAAGATGTGATGAATGATTTTGCCTCGTCTCTCTACTAGGTCAGAAGTTGTGTTTAATGAATGACTATGCTAACTATTTATACAAGTTTCATAAGCGGATATCTCGGAGAATATTTTGGAATATTTCCTTTTTGCTTCGTGCGGCCACCGTCTTAAATCTTTCTTCTAGGGTAATTGATGGACTGGGTCATCTTAATGGGCCTTTAGGTCGGCCCATAACAGAAGTGCTGGATCTCGGCCTGTTAAGCTTGGAAGGTGATCTTCGTCTTGGGCCATAAAGTATTAAGCTCGACCCATGATAGTTTGCCAAGATGAACCGGGTTGGTATAATCTTGATCTGGTCTCGGTTGAGTCCTAACTTGGCCTCGACTCAATACTGGTTCATCCAAGAATGATATGGGTTCGCTCAAGGTATGATCTTGGTTTGATCGGCTCAGCCTTGGTTGCAACTCGATTTGGAGGAGTTGTTATGGTTCAGCTCGTCGTCTAGGGTTATGCTGAAGTGAGACTTCTCTTAGCTCAGTTCAGGTCGGAGAAGATGCGGTTCAGCTCGACCTCACCTCCTCTCTTCCATCTCGGTTGTCTCCTCCCTTCTTCCAGCTCGGCCTAAGGTGAAGACAGCTCAGCTCGGCCTTGACTTTTCTTCTTAAGCTCGGCCTTGGTGGTGTGGTTCATTTCGGCCTCTCCAGCTTGGTTCAAGACCAGACTACTCCAGCTCGGTTAAGATCGGTCCAAGGGGAGGCGGTTCAGGTTGGCCTCGTCTCCTCTCTGGCTTGGTCCAAAGTGAAGCTGCTCAGCTCGTCCTTGCACCAATCGAAGTGAAGCTGCTCATCTCGTCTGTGGCATGGGCTTGTCTGAGGTCGACAAATTGGGCTTGGCCTCACCTCTTCTCTTGCTTGGTCCGAGGTGGGCATAGCTTGTCTTGACATCACCTCTTCTTCTCCTTTGTCCGAGGTGAGGTGATTGGCCGGGATGAGGCAAGGTTTCTGAGGAGAGGTAAGGTGGCCGAGGTGAGGTGTTTGACCGACGAGAGGTAAGGTGACCGAGGAGAGGTAAGGTAAGGTGCAAGGGCCGAGGTGAGCTTAGCTCTTCATCACCTCCTCTTCTCATACTTGGTCGTTTTTAGCAGTTGATCTTGGTTAGGTGAAAACCGACCCCTACAGTTAGCCCCCCAGCTCGTCAGACTCAGAAGTGATTATGACGAGGTTAAAGTTAGAGTGAGGTTGGTCGAATTGTACTCGAGCTGGAAGAGAGGAGGTTGGTCGAATTGTACTCGAGCTTCCTCGTTGATTTGTCATTCGTCATGGTTGGAGTGATGCAGAGAAGAATTCGTAAACTGTGTTGAAGTTATGTTGAGAAAGGCTTGATGTTGGGGCTCCGATAGTTGTTGATGGAGTAAACGAAGCAGGTTGTCGAAGGATACCCGACACGGAGTTTTTAGAGGAGATTGGTGACAAAGCAGTCATCGATAGTTGCCATGATCGTGATCGTAGAAAGACATATGGCCTTTGGTATTGAGAGAGAGGCCGGTGACGTTCGGCCTTCTTCCTTGTCGTGAGGGTGAGCTCATGTTTCTTGGTCACGAGAGTGAGCTCGTGCTTCTTGGTCATGAGAGTGAGCTCGTCTTTTTGTCCTCGTTGTGTGAATGATGTTGTTTTCTCGTCCTCGGCATGTCATCATGATCGGCTAGTCCTCTCGTTGCTCAGCGAGTTGGTTCGTGTTCGGCGAGTGAGTTGTGTTCGGCGAGCTGTCATGTTCGGCTAGTCATCCGCGAGCTCGTTCTTCCCTGCGACGTTGTTTGTCTTCGCGACGTTGTTTGTCTTCGCGACGTCGTCTGTCTCTGCAACGTCGTTTGTCTCCGCGAGCTCGTTCCTCTCGTCGTCGTAATCCTTGGCGAATGCTTCTCGTCTTGTTGCTCTTCTCGTCATTGTTGCTCGTCATCGTCCTTGGCAAGTTGCGAGAGTAAGGTAGTCACTTGGTTGAATCGTCTCTGGCGAGTTGCGAGAGCGAGGTCGTCACTTATCCTTGTCGTGAAAGTGAGTTTGTCTCCGTCGTGAAAGTATATTTGTCTTCGTCGTGGTGGTGAGAGTGAGCTCGTCATGGTGGTGAGAGGGACCTCGTCATGCTTGTTGCTTTGCCTGCTCGTCATGCTCGTTTCTCCTTGTCGTGGCGATCGGCGAGCTCGTTCTCGGCAAGCCTCTCTTCGGTGAGTGCTTATGTTCGTTGAGCTTGTTCTCGTGGGATTGTTAGAGTGGGGTTGGATCTCTCCTTGTTGTTATGATCGTGAGGTCTTCTCCTCGTCATTGCTTGGTGTCGTTCTCGCAGATATGGTCGTCAAGGTGAGTGGTGAAGGTGAGCTCGTGAAGGTGGGATTCTCTCTCCGTGATCGTGAAGGTGAGTTGGTTTTGCTCGGTGGCGAGAGTCATCCTTGACGAGCTTCTCCTGCTCGGTGGCGGGAGCCATACTTAGCGAGCTTGTTCTGCTCGGTGGTGAGAGCCATCCTCGGCGAGCTCGTTCTTGGTCGATTTGTCCTCCTTGTCATCATTTTTCTTTTCGGCTCATTTTTATGTTTGGTTGCGATCCTTCTTCGCCGTGGTCTCTCATCGAGCTCGTCTCGTGGTTATGAGATTGAGGTCGTGTTGCTGGTTGGTGAATGTGCGAGTCGTCTCCTGTGATTGGCTCCTCCTCTCGTCATCGTCGTGATGTTTGGTTCGTCTCTTTGTGATCGTGATATCTCCTCGTTCTTGTTACTTCGTCGGTTTGTTAATCTCGGTTTGACATGCTCGGTGGTCCTCTTCCTTTTTTTTTATTGACATCAGCTTGGATCTGGTCTTGCCGAGAGCTCGGATCTGGTCTTGGAGGACCATTAGATCTCGTTCTCGGTAATTTCTAAGAGTAAGAAAACTTCTAGTTCCCCACAGACGGCGCCAAATTGTGTGGGCCAAAACTCGCACAATTAATTTTTGTAAAGGACTTTAATGGGAACAGAAGATTCTAAGATCGAAACACGAGAACAAAGATCCAAAGATGGTTTTATTGCTGATCTGATAAGCATTTTTGTACAAAGATGTGATGAATTATTTTGCTTTGTCTCTCTTAGGTCAGAAGTTATGTTTAATGAATGACTATGCTAACTATTTATACAAGTTTCATAAGCGGATATCTCGGAGAATATTTTGGAATATTTCCTTTTTGCTTCGTGCGGCCACCGTCTTAAATCTTTCTTCTAGGGTAATTGATGGAATGGGTCATCTTAATGGGCCTTTAGCTCGGCCCATAACATAAGTGCTGGATCTCGGCCTGTTAAGCTTGAAAGGTGATCTTCGTCTTGGGCCATAAAGTATTAAGCTCGGCCCATGATAGTTTGCCAAGATGAAACAGGTCGGTATAATCTTGATCTGGTCTCGGTTGAGTCATGACTTGGCCTCGACTCAGTACTGGTTCGTCCAAGCATTATCTGGGTTCGCTCAAGGTATGATCTAGGTTTGATCTCGGCCTGTTAAGCTTGAAAGGTGATCTTCGTCTTGGGCCATAAAGTATTAAGCTCGGCCCATGATAGTTTGCCAAGATGAACCAGGTCGGTATAATCTTGATCTGGTCTCGGTTGAGTCCTGACTTGGCCTCGACTCAGTACTGGTTCGTCCAAGCATTATCTGGGTTCGCTCAAGGTATGATCTAGGTTTGATCTCGGCCTGTTAAGCTTGAAAGGTGATCTTCGTCTTGGGCCATAAAGTATTAAGCTCGGCCCATGATAGTTTGCCAAGATGAACCGAGTCGGTATAATCTTGATCTGGTCTCGGTTGAGTCCTGACTTGGCCTCGACTCAGTATTGGTTCGTCCAAGCATTATCTGGGTCGCTCAAGGTATGACCTTGGTTGCAACTCGGTTTGGAGGCGTTGTTATGGTTCAGCTCGTCATCTAGGGTTATGCTGAAGTGAGACTTCTCTTAGCTCAGTTCAGGTCGGAGGAGATGCGGTTCAGCTCGACTTCACCTCCTATCTTCCAACTCGGCTGTCTCCTCCTTTCTTCCAGCTCGGCCTGAGGTGAAGACAGCTCAGCTTGGCCTTGACTTCTCTTCTCTAGCTCGGCCTTGGTGAGACTGCTCTTTGGCTCAGTGATGTGGTTCATTCCAGCCTCTCCAGGTTGGTTCGAGACCAGACTACTCCAGCTCGGCTAAGATCGGTCCAAGGGGAGGCGGTTCAGGTCGGCCTCGTCTCCTCTCTGGCTTGGTCCAAAGTGAAGCTGCTCAGCTCGTCCTTGCACCAACCGAAGTGAAGCTGCTCATCTCGTCTGTGGCATGGGCTTGTCTGAGGTCGGCAAATTGGGCTTGGCCTTACCTCTTCTCTTGCTTGGTCCGAGGTGGGCATAGCTTGTCTTGACATCACCTCTTCTTCTCCTTTGTCCGAGGTGAGGTGATTGGCCGGGATGAGGCAAGGTTTCTGAGGAGAGGTAAGGTGGCCGAGGTGAGGTGTTTGACCGACGAGAGGTAAGGTGACCGAGGAGAGGTAAGGTAAGGTGCAAGGGCCGAGGTGAGCTTAGCTCGTCATCACCTCCTCTTCTCATACTTGGTCGTTTTTAGCAGTTGGTCTTTGTTAGGTGAAAACCGACCCCAACAAGGATTCATAATGACCATCATGAGTACGGAAAGCAGTCTTGTGAATGTCTTATGGTTTCATTTGTATCTGATGGTAACCAGCCCGTAAATCCAACTTAGAGAAAACAGAGGCTCCATGAAGTTCATCTAGCAACTCGTCAATCATTGGTATGGGAAATTTGTTAGCAACTGTTGCCTTGTTCAAAGCCTTATAATCAACACAAAAACGCCATGCTCCATCCTTCTTTTTAACAAGTAACACAAGGCTCGAAAAGGGACTTGGCTTGGTCGAATGATGCAAGAACTTAACATTTCCTGCACCTATGATTCCATGGCCTCTTTATGTGCATGGGGATAACGATAGGGCCGGACATTTACTGCATTAAAGCTCATGCGTAACTGTATAGCATGCTCTATGCCGCGTAAAGGTGTAAGTTCTTTCGGTTCTGCAAATACAGGGTTGAACTGAGACAGAACATGTTGAATTGGATACAGTATTGCAGGCTGAGTATCCGTCAGACTAAATGGATTAGAAAGCGGCATCTCCAACCCTTTTGTGAGCAAACATGGCCCTAGTGCCATAGATTTCAAGGACAATTTTCGGTTTTGCAGAGCTGAATCACCATATAGCGTGACATATTGGCCATGATACATAAAACTAAACTCGTGTCTATCCCAATCAACCAGACATTTGCCCAAGGTTCACAACCATTGTATGCCCAAAATCACATATGCACTTCCAATCTCCAAGCAGATAAAATCAGTAGTGAACTCCAGACTCCTAAGTGAGAAGTGTACATCCCTAGAAATACCACTGCCTTGGACCAACACAATTGTACCAATCTTCCCACGCACCTTAGTAGTAGATGGAGAGTCCAAACCCAGGAAGGCATTCAATAATAACTCCATGAGCTGATTCACAGGTTCCTCCACATCCTCCACTAACTCCATCATGTTCTCATCTAATACTTCTAATTCATAACCATTTACCACCATGAGAACTTGTCATTCTCTGTTATGACATTCCCATTGGTGTTGTCGCGTGTATTTTGCATCACGTTTGAAACACAACCCAACACGCCTCTTCGCATCCAATTCTGCATCAGTGAATCGTTGTCTTGGGCGAATAATGTTCTTGTTACTGAGAGATTGTCCTGTAACCGGCGGATTCTGTTTATCGTTGATATATGTCGTGTGCTAGGTCCAAGAATTCAGTAATTTATGTGGTGTATAAGGAACATAACGTTTGTGCTTACCCTCTGACTAGTCCTTCTCCGCCACCACCTTATAGAAAACAATGGACTCCATCTTTAACATTGCATTTGTGCTGAGTGATTCCTTGCGGTTCCTTGATTTTAATAACCTCCTGCATCTCAGGTTTTAAGTCATTATAGAACACATCAACCTTACTCGTCTCAGACACATTAGGAACAATAGCCACAAGTTCTTCAAATTCATTCACATAATCAATGATCGAGCCTGTTTGTTGAAGGTTATAGAAACGCTTCCCTGGTTCATCCTCAACTCGCCCACATAATATATCCACCAACCTCTGTTTGAAGTTCATCCAGTTTGTAAAGGGAGCGGTCTCCAACTCTCCATCAAACCAGTTCAGCACCGGACCGTCCAAACTTACTGCAATCAAACGCAAACGATCCTCACCAACATAATTTCCCAAACGAAAGAAACGTTTGACACGCGCCATCCAACTGTAAGACTGAGAACCATCAACCAGCATGTCAATCTTTCGCAACAAGCCCTCGCGGTTCGTCAAGGCGTCAGACAACGAGCGATCGCTGTTGATCGGGATCGTCGATGGTGAAAGCCGAGATGGTGGATCATCGGAAGATGAAGCCAATGCTTTACCGCTTACCTTCTGTGAATAATTTATTTGCTCCATCCGGGATAAAATCTGTGATAACTGCTGCAAATTCATAGCCACCGAAGCAAATCCCTCATCGAAAGAGTCGTGTCGTTTCTTGATCATAGCGAATCGACTATCGGTCACTTTATACTCTGCCCTTAAACGATTCCAACCACCACACATGATATCTACCTCATGAGTCAATTCCTACAGAGAACCCTGCACCTCGGTTGCGTTCTGCTCCAAATCAGTCAACGAACCCATTCGCATAGCTCAATCAACGTCACATACGCACCAATTGTTAAGATTTTGATACCCACTCTCGTATAAATCGATCACGATCCCTCCTTCTCAATATTTAGATTCAATAGAAACTCCAAATCCAATTACAAAATCAAATTCCAAAAGTGTATCGGATACTTGTAAGCAACTGCGATTTCATCACGATCGCCAAAGTCTCATAGCGACTTACAACAAACAAGCATGAAAATGGAAACTTCAACAACAAACAATATATGTATTACTTTCTTATTTCTTCATCAGCAAAGCCTCTGTCTCCGTGATGAGGACATCAATACAAGCTCAACTGGATCCAAAGAAGAAGCCACCCACATAGTAACCATGGAACGAACACCAAGAACAAGGTCAGGAACAAGACGTGTGAGAGAGCAGTTTGTCAAGTCTATGGAAAGCCTCATCTATCACAAAGCATGGAGAACTCCAAGAAAGCCTCATCACTAAAGAAATGCAAGAAGACATCCAAGAACAAGTCAAGACTTCAACAATTCCATTCTTGTCGGTTTTACAAGGAAAAAAAGAAGCTGCTATTTTCATCATTTCAAAACAAACTCAAGCGGCTTAAATAACCAAGGTTCGCGTTTACTTTTATTTAAATAAAATAATGAGCTCTTTTCTTGTTTTGACAGGATTATGACCGTTGGAAGTTTAAGAGTCTTTTTCTTTGTTTTTAAGTCCTTTAGAGTCTAATTTGTTTTGTCTGCTTTTGCAAGTTTAGTCCTTTATTGTATTAAAAATTTCGACCCTAGAAGGTCACCCTGCTGCTGGACTATAAATAAAGTCCCTTCTCAGCATGTGTCTTGTAACCTTTTTATGATATAAAACGAGATTTCTTCTCTTGTTCTTTTCTACGATAGAAGTGACGACCTCTCATCTTCTTGTGTGTGATTCCTTGAAGCTTGAGTGTATCAGACTTATCATAGATACTTTTCATAGATCTGTGTGGCGTCTCTTGATCCACCTCTCTATCCATTCCATCCATTTGAATCGGATGAGAGTGACCTTAGTCCAACAACAGCTTCACCATCGTTCTCACTTTACTTTATCATCCATTCACTTGAACCTGTACTTGAGAGTGACCTTAGTCCAGCAACCGTTTCACCATCAATCCATCCTCTTAGGATCCAACTCATTTGGTTTCTATATCATCTGGTATCAGAGCTTAAACGCTCTGAAATCATGTTTTCTATCCTTTGTTTCACTTCATTTCGTTCTATTTTGTTTGCTGTTGCGTAGATCTAAAGATAACCCATAACAAATTTTGTTGCATATGTTTTGATAGATCTGCTCTAGATCTGTTGTGTTTGCATCATAATCAACTAGATCTAAGTGTTGTTAACCACCTGCCCACGAATTTTCATCATTACATTATTTTGTCTTTTCGACTTCCTTGAACCAGATCTGCTGCATCGATTTTCTTTTGTTTATATTTCTGTCTTTTCAACTTCCTTTGCATTTGATCTATTTGTTGAGTTGTGAGACAGGAGATTTACGTGAATATGGGAGAACCATGAGGTGTGAACGTGGTTGAGATGCTTGCAGTCATTCAAACTCAACTCCAAACTATGGGAGATCGCATAGCTCGCATAGAACAACCACCACTAGCACGCAGAGATCCCATTAGAAATGTGAATCCGCAGAGAGCAAATCAAGAGGAGGATGACCTTGATAAATCTTATCATGATCCACCAGATCCTGATCCAAGGCCAAGGAGACAACACAACCGTGACAGAGGTAGAGAAGATGATGTGAGGCACGAACACATATCTATCAAACTTGTAGCACCAAATTTTGTTGGAAAAGTTAATCCAGATGCCTACCTTGATTGGGAAAGGTGTATGGAGTACATCTTTGAGCATTACTATTATTCTTATCAGAGAAAGGTGTCTCTAGCTGCTGCTCAACTCACTGAAAGTGCCTTAGCTTGGTGGGACAGAGATGTGTCCGAAAGAAAGAGGCATAGACACGGTCAGATCACTACTTGAGAAGACATGAAGTTTATTATGAGGAAGAGATACGTTCCTGCATACTACTACATAGAGTTGCAAAAGAAATTCAAGAAGCTTACTCAAGGATCCAAATTTTTTGAATAATACTTTGATGAGTTTGAAACACTTATGAATAGATTGGAGTCTGGAGATTCTGAAGAAACTTTGATGGCACATTTCATAGATCGTCTTCATGATCGTATTGCTAGAAAAGTGGAGAGGCATACTTACCATGATTTAGACGAGCTGCTGTACTTAGGTACTCAGGCCGAGTAACACATTAAGAGGAAGACTCTCTCAACTAGTCGTAGCAAGTCTACTTGGAATCAGCAACCGCATAAAAATTTAGACAAAGGAAAGTCTATTGAAGTGGATTCCAGATTCAAGAAATATGCACCTCAAACGTCAAAAAATGACAAACCAGAGCCTAGTAAGTTCCCTGCTTAAAGAACTAGAGATATAACATGTTTTAAATGTGAGGGAAAATGACATATGCAAGGGACTGCCCAAATCAGAGAGTAATGATTCTCAAAGCTATTGGAGAATACGAGTCTCAAGATGAAGAGGAGTTCGAACCAGAAGAGTCAGAAGAAGATGTTATAGATTATTGATATGCTCAAATATAATACCCTAAAGTACTAATGCAGTGGTTGTAGTAAGTTAGGGGTCGAACCACAAAGACTCAAGATATCATTCAATAGATTGCAAGATTTGAATTAAGCTAAGTCAATAGATTAAACAGAAAACAACTAAGATTATCAAGTGGGTTGTAAATTCAATGGGAAGAAACTAGGCGTAGGGTATCTCTCAGGAAATCAGAGAATGCAGACAAATCAATCTATCAGGATTCAGATTTAGCACGGTTCTTGAACTCAAAATACTAAATTAAAATTAACCAACTTTCGTTGCAAGAATTATCTAAGTCTAAGTCTTATAATTCCAAATTTCTTTGCTAATCCTAAGGATCTAAACCAGCTTTAGAGTTCAGGTTTGATATGTTCACAAAGCAACTAAACCAAATTTCTTTGCGGATAGTTATTTTGCTCACCCTAGGTTTTGTCAGGTTATTCAATTGCCCTTTCGTGCCTAATCAATTAACCTAAGATCTAAGTTCTAGGTGATCAGGCTAGAATTAGCGCTAAGAACAACCTATGGTGAAGAACTTAATTGATTATGAACCCTAATAAATCGATCTATCTAACATTCAGAGAAATCCTTTTATGAGAACCCTAAACCTAAAAGAGAACTACTCAGACATGGTAATTGAAACAATAAACATGACTGAAATAATACTCAGATAAATAA
>PKMM01018555.1:44039-90045 GCA_002933915.1 Eutrema heterophyllum
TTTTTTTTTTTTTAGATTCGCATATACACATCAAGGTATGAGACGCGAGTATTGATGGTGTTTGCCACCGAATCCCCGGTTCTTCCCTCTCAATGTATCAAAGGGTGTAGGCGAATAATGGCATCATAGGAAAATCCTAGCCTCGCTTCCAATCCTCTGTGTGATCATCCCTCACCAAGTAGAATAATGGGATCGCTGGAAACATTCCTAACCCTCTACTTAGGAGAAAATCATCTCATCTTTTTATGCTCTTTTTTTTATTAACTTATAACAGGGGAGAGAGATACTATCACTTTTAAATACATGGGTTCCTTTGTCAGATATGAATGAGGAATCAAGCTCTGTGAATACTAACCACGTCGATGAAGTGCAGAAATTTGGCTCAGGCTTTAAAAGAACTATGCTGGAAACATGTGTGTCTTCTAGTTAACTGGTCAGCCTTTGGATTTTTCATTAGTCGATCTAGAGCTGATTTTGTAACAGTGGTCACTTAGAAGCAAAGTCAGAACAGTAGATTCAAGAACAAGATCATAATCTCCAACAAAATTTTGACTCAATAAAACAAATTTGACACAAAAACGACTGACTCTAAGAAAAACAAACACGTTGTCAGCAACTACCTCCCCCAGACTTAAACAACACTGTCCCTAGTGTTATCTAGCCTAGAGTTGGTAAAAGGAAACAAAATAGTTGAGTGGATGGGTGAAAATCGAAGGAGGCTTACCTGGGTGGCGGGTATCGACCGATACCATGTTGGTATTGATCGATACTAGGGATATTGGTCGATGCAATTTTGACATCGATCGATCTGTTGCTCACGGTCCCTTAAGAAATACCCAGCTCATTTGTCGTGTGGAAGGTATCGATCGATACCAGGTGGGTGTCGATCGATACCGCTCTTCTGAATCTGCTTCTTCACGTGAAACACAAAACCAAAAACCAAAAATCAAAAACAAAAATAATAGAAAAACTTATGTACAAACTTACCAGTGGGTTGCCTCCCACCAAGCGCTTGTTTTCAGTCACTAGCTTGACTGTGCGGATGCCTAGGCAGTGGGTGCATCATCCAGAGGCACAATGTGTCCTTGTGGAATCTCGGCTTTCGCCCAATAGTGTTTCACCCTCTGTCCATTGACAATGAAATCAGTCGGGATTAAGAAATTCCCGATCTTAATAGGGACATCTTCGAGTAGCCTCTCTAAAGTCGCACTGAGCGATCAGCAAGTATCAAAGATATTATGGTGGATGTGAAGTCTGTCATGCCCATCTTCTTGGCAACTGAATATGGCATGAGGTTCACACTTGAGCCAAGATCGCATAGAGAACGCTCGAACCTTTCGGTGAATATCGTACAATCCAACACAAAGCTCCCTGGATCTGGAAGTTTCTTTGGGATTATATTGGTCAAGATCGCACTACACTCCTGAGTAAGCATCACACATCCTTCTTCAAGGTTCACATTGCTCGATACCATCCGCTTGACATATCTCCTGAATGCTGGTGAAGTCTTGATAGCCTCGACAAAAGGAAGCTCAACAATCAGCTTATCTAGCATTGCCTTGCATTTGGAGTCTTCTACTTCCTTCTTGGGCTTCCTGAGAGGTAGAGGGTAAGGTATCTTGGGTTTGTAAACCCTTTCCTCGACAATCTTGGGCTGCTTTTCGACTTCAGGGTCAGTATCGATCGATACAGGGTTGGTATCGATCGACACACGAGGGCTTGAAATGTCCCGTGAAAGTAACTGCACTGGTGTCGATCGACACTGTCTGGTGTCGATCGATGCTTGTTGTCTCGAAACGTCTTTGGCAGATCCTTGGACGAGTATCGACCGATGCTGGCTGGTGTCGGTTGATACTGGGGCGATTTCAGGAGCCTCATCGTCGTCATCTTCAGCAAGAATGACAAAATTCTATGGAGTAGAGGTCTTCTTCACTCTTGTATTGATCTCTTTTCCACTTCTCAAGGTGATAGCATGAACATGTTCCCTTGGATTCACTGTTTTCCCTGGAAGAAAACCTTCATGTCTCTTCACAGCATCTGTGGTCTGAGCGACTTGAGTTTCCAGCCTCTTCTGATGAATGCTAAGAGCTTCAATCTTGCCATTCAGATCTATGTACATGGCATCCATCTTCCCATTAAAATCCACTGTCAACTTTTGCTGTCCCTCGAGAAGCTGTTCGATCATAGACTCGACCCTGCTCTCCTGAGTCTTGGGCGGTGGAGATTGATAGGACGAACTCCCATAGGCTCGCGTGTAATCGCTGCTCTGCATTGGTTTCTGGGCAAAGGTATTTGCTCCAAAACCTGAGGGCTTGAAATCATACTTGAATCCTCATCGCTGAGCATTGTTGGTGAAGCCTCGGTTGTTGTTGTACTGATATCGCTGATTTTGAAAACCAGCACCTCCAATGTAATTAACATCCCCTGCCTCATCCTCATCAACGTTCTCGACCTCATCAGCAAAGTGAACAGCCATCTGCTGCTTGCCCATCAACAAATTATGCACCGAATCCAGCTTCCCATGCACCTCAGCAATCTGCGACCCATCAATGCTCCCATTCAACCTCTTCCGCTCAAAATATGCATTCTTGGTGCTATTGCTAGACGCCAAGTTCTCAATCAGCACATAAGCATCTTCAGGATATCTCGTATTGAAATTCCCATTGCTCGCAGCATCTAGAGCCATCTGATACCTCCTATCGATACCTCTGAAGAAAATACCCAGCAACTGAACCTGAGTAAACCCGTGATGCGGGCAATCTCTCTGATATGATCTAAACCTTACCCAAGCAGCTTTAAAAGCCTTTGTCGCTCCCTGAGAAAATTGAGAGATCTTGTTTCTCAGCTCCTCGGATCTCGCATCATCATAGAAGATGTTCAGGAATGCGTTCTTCGTTTCTACCCAAGTAGTTAGCGATCCTGGAGGCAGCTGCTTCAGCCAGTAAGCTGCATCCCCACCAAGAGAGTATGGGAAAAGCTTATAGAAAAGGAACTCATTGGGCACTCCATTGTATTTGATGCTAGTGACCAAATCCTCGAACCTCTCGACGTGATCCATGGGATGCTCATGAGAAAGACCATGAAAAGGGTGCTGACCCACAAGTGTGTAGTATGCAGGCTTCAGCTCAAAGTCATTCCTCTAAAAAGTGGGAATACGAATCGCAGACCGATTGGCATAGAACTGATCGGGTCTGTTGTACTCTCCAAGTGTCCTGGCACGATTAACCCCAGCATTCCCATTATTCACCTTGTTGTTGCGCGCAGCTCGCGCGGCAATCTCATCGACAGCTACGGGAGGGATTATGATGTTTCCCTCTCCATCAAGTCGCTGTCCAGCCTCATTGCACATATTACCATCCTGGTCCCTCAAGGCTCCAGCCTCGTCACGATTCAACACAACTTGATTGTTCATCTCTGCTTGTTTCTTCTGCTTCTTGATCGTGCGCTCTAAGTCAGCTAGCTCCTTGTTGGACAGATTAGTCAACTGTGTGCTCTTGTTTCTCCTGGTTTCATGATTAGCCATACACCTGAAACACAAGAGTCAAGAGATGTAAGTAACAAAAATCGGAAAAAAAAAAAAAAAAAAAAAAGGTAAACTAAAACGGCGGGTATCGATCGATACCATCGGACTTAGTCGAAATTCTCAGCAAAAATCTAATGGTGAAATTAGAGTCCCCGGCAACGGCGCCAAAATTTGATATGCTCAAATATAATACCCTAAAGTACTAAAACAGTGGTTGCAGTAAGTTAGGGGTCGAACCACAAAGACTCAAGATATCACTCAATAGATTGCAAGATTTGAATTAAGCTAAGTCAATAGATTAAACAGAAAACAACTAAGATTATCAAGTGGGTTGTAAATTCAATGGGAAGAAACTAGGCTTAGGGTATCTCTCAGGAAATCAGAGAATGCAGACAAATCAATCTATCAGGATTCAGATTTAGCGCGGTTCTTGAACTCAAAACACTAAATTATAATTAACCAACTTTCGTTGCGAGAATTATCTAAGTCTAAGTCTTAGAATTCAAAATTTCTTTGCTGATCCTAAGGATCTAAACCAACTTTAGAGTTCAGGTTTGATATGTTCACAAAGCAACTAAACCAAATTTCTTTGCGGATAGTTATTTTGCTCACCCTAGGTTCTGTCAGGTTATTCAATTTCACTTTCGTTCCTAATCAATTAACCTAATATCTAAGTTCTATGTGATCATGCTAGAATTAGCGCTAAGAACAACCTATGGTGAAGAACTTAATTGATTATGAACCCTAATAAATCGATCTATCTAACATTCAGAGAAATCCTTTTATGAGAACCCTAAACCTAAAAGAGAACTACTCATACATGGTAATTGAAACAATAAACATGACTGAAATAATACTCAGATAAATAAAAAGTAGAGTAACAAGAGGGTTCGAAATCTTCTCTCGGACGAACAGAGTCTCAGACTTGTCTCCCTCAGAAAGCTCTCTCACAAAACCCAGAAATAGAAAAAGCGTAATCAAGTGTCCTTAGCCAAAGTGGCTTAAAAACCTAACTTAAACTCCTAAAACACGTTCTGGGCTTAATTGTAAATAATAAAGTCTTCTGGGCAATTTTGCAATTCTTCAACTCTTCATAAAAGTCGCGACTTGTGTCTTGCTGCAGTGAATATCGACCGATACTAGGGTAGTGTCGATCGATACTAAGGCTTCAAATCGGGTACTCAGCTACACGAACTTCTGCTTTGCTCCAAAATGCTCCAGAAAACTCTAATATCTCCAATTATGCTCCAAACGTGCTAAAACATGTAAAAGACTCTAAAAGACTCCAAAATAGTAGAAAGACTCTATAAAACGAAATTATATCATAGCCTAAAAGGGGTAAAAACCATGATATATCAATTATGTTGACACCGGAGAACTTCTAGTTACAAGGAGAGCACTCAGCGTTCTCTTTGAGCCAGAAACTGTTCAAAGAGAAAATATCTTCACTCTCGTTGCACAATAAACTCCAAGGTATGTAGCTTAATTATTAATGGTGGTTCTTGCACTAACGTGGCCAGCAAGTATTTGGTTGATAAGCGGGATACAGAAGACAAAGCACCCTAGACCATACCGACTTAAGTGATTGAACGATGATACTGAGCTCAAGATCGCCGAGCAAGTTACTATACCATTTAGCATTGGCAAGTATGCGGAACAAGTTGTGTGTGATGTGGTTCCTATGCAAGCTGGACATCTACTCTTAGGTCGTCCATGGCAGTTCGATAAGGAAGCATTACACAATGGCCGTACTAATTACTATACTTTTGTGCACAACAACAAGAAGCACAACCTCGCACCATTATCCCCCACAAAAGTGCATGAGATGCAACATGCTAAGTAAAACTAATCTCTATGTAACACCTAATAATGTTTTAAAATCACGAGAACATGTGCTACTAATGGTCTTCAAAGAAGGGTTGTTTTTAGGTCAAGAGAAACAAGACTTACCAGCTGCTGTTCTAGAGCTTCTTAATGATGTGTTTCCAGAAGATATACCACCAGGATTGCCACCCATGAGAGGGATTGAGCATCAAATTGATCTAGTCCATGGTGCACCTTTACCCAACTGAGCTGCTTATAGAGTAAATCTAGAAGAAGCAAAGGAGTTGGAAAAAAGAAGTTCAAGATCTGATGTCTAAAGGCTATGTTCGAGAAAGCCTAAATCCTTGTGTTGTTCATGTGCTTCTAGTGCCCAATAAAGATGGGACATGGAGAATGTGTGTGGACTGCCAGGCAATCAACAACATCACTGTTAGATATAGACATCCCATTCCCAGACTTGATAACAAGCTAGATGAGCTCAATGGAGCAACAATCTTCTCAAAAATCGATCTAAGAAGTAGATATCATTAGGTGAGAATGAAAGAAGGCGATGAGTGGCAAACGGTGTTTAAGACTAAACAAGGTTTATATGAATGGCTGGTTATGCTATTTGGACTCACAAACGCGCCAAGTACATTCATGAGACTCATGAACCATATCTTAAGGCCATACATCTGTAAGTTCGTAGTAGTCTATTTTGATGATATCTTGGTTTATAGTACCTGTCTTGAAGATCATTTGCAACATCTAGAATAGGTTCTAGAAACGCTTCGGCTAGAAAACCTTTATGCAAACCTAAAGAAGTGTACCTTCTGCACTGATCAGGTTGTGTTTTTATGATTTGTTGTAAGTTCACAGGGTTTGAAAGTCGATGAAGAAAAGATAAAGGCAATACAGGACTGGCCAACTCCAACTATGATTGGACATGTGAGGAGTTTACATGGTCTAGCTAGCTCTTACAGTAGATTTGTCAAAGATTTTAGTACTATGGTTGCACATCTCACCTTAGTAATCAAAAAGAATGTGGAATTGAAATGGGGTCCAGCACAAGAAGAGGCATTCAACAAGCTCAAAGACAGCCTCACACATGCGCCTGTTTTGGTACTTCCTAATTTTGATAAAACTTTTGAGATTGAATGTGATGCTTCTGGTACATGCATAGGAGCTGACCTAACTCAAGAAGGAAAACCAGTAACATACTTCAGTGAAAAACTTAGTGGAGCTTCCCTCAATCATCCAATTTACGATAAGGAGCTCTATGCTTTGGTAAGATCTATGAGACGCTCAAGCATCTAAGAGGACAAACTACATTAAAGAAGAGACATGCTAAGTGGCTTGAGTTCGTAGAGACTTTTCCTTATGTGATCAAGTATAAGAAGGGGGAAGGGGAACATTGTAGTTGATGCATTATCAAGGAGACACGCCCTCATCAGTACAATGGAGGCTAAGATCATGGGTTTTGAGCATATCAAGAGCTTATATAAAATTGACCCAGATTTTTAAGAAACCTTTAAGGAGACGAGCAAAGCTCCCTATGGAGCATTTTATCAACATAATGGATTCTTGTTTAAAGATAAAAGGTTGTGCATTCCTCAAGGATCAATGAGAGAGCTATTGGTTGGAGAAGCTCATGGAGGAGGACTCATGGGGCATTTTGGTCGAGACAAAACATTGAGTGTACTTATGGATCCATTTTTACTGGCCGCATATGCAAAGAGATGTGGAGAGGTTCTGCGCCAAGTGCATCACTTACCTAAAGGCGAAAGACAGGTCACATCCTCATGGTTTATATATGCCTTTGCCTATTCCTAACCTGCCTTGGGTAGACATTTCTATGGATTTTGTTTTAGGTATGCCAAAGATCAACCACAATGATTCTATCTTTGTAGTTGTAGACAAGTTCTCAAAAATGGCTAATTTCATTTCGTGCAACAAAACTAATGATGCCACTCAAACTACTGATCTCTTTTTTCAAAGAAGTAGTGCTGAGGACCATTGTATCAGATCGTGACACCAAGTTTCTAAGCCATTTCTGGAAAACTTTGTGGTGAAAGTTGGGACCCAAACTGCTTTTCTCAACCACATGTCACCCCCAAACAGATGGCCAAACTGAGGTAGTAAACCGTATTCTATCTACTTTGCTGAGAGAAACGGTTGGTAAGAATCTAAGGAACTGGTTATCATGTTTGCCTTTCATTGAATTTGCTTATAATCATGCTAAGCATTCTGGTACTAAATTTTCTCCTTTTGAAATTATTTATGGCTTTAATCCGGAAACTCCGATAGATCTTATAACTTTGCCCCATGCTGTTTATTCTAGTGAAGGAGAAACCAAAGCAGATTTTGTTAATAAGCTTCATCAAAAGGTCACACATAATCTGGAAAAAGAAGGCTGAGAAGTATAAAACAACCACCGTAAAGAGGTCACATTTGAACCAGGAGATTGGGTTTGGTTACACATGAGGCATGAGAGGTTTCCAAACCAGAGGAAGTCAAAACTGTCACCAAGAGGAGATTGATATTCTCATATATTGCATGTTTTAGCATACATTTCACTTAGCGTTTTGAGTCACATGCATGCATAATCATTGTTTTCCTTAGTGTTTTGGTCTAAATTAGAGTCTAGCTAGGTTTCATTAAGTCCTAGTGAGTCTTGCATCATTTGGAGTGTTTTATAGGTGCTTGGAGTCATTTTGGAGAAGTTTGGAGTTATGGAGCATAAGAGAAGGAAGGGGTCATCCGAACCGTCCAAAAGAACCTGCCGAAAAAGGCTCTCTGATATGATTTAGCTTCGGAGGTGTTCATGAAAGTTGTAGAGGGATGAGTTATCGTTCTACCGGATTTTGAATCAAGTCATTCGGACCAGTGGTTTGGAAAATATGGCCTTTTTACTGAAGCAATGCCCGACTAGCCGCGAAGATGTCGAACAATACCGACCGGCATTGGGTCGGTACCATGGGTCGGTACCATGGGTCGGTACCATGGGTCGGTATTGCTCCAGAGACTTATACCGATCAGAAGCACTTCTCAACACCGACCCAGATCTGCTCGGCATGAAGGATCAGGAAGATTTGTACCGACCCATTCTGGGTCGGCACAAACCAAGCGGCACAAACACGGCAGTGCAGACCAACCTATTTGTATCGGCAAAACGAAGTGGATAAAGTCCTATTTAGCCTCGACTGTCTTCATGGAAATTGTCTAGGAATGAGTTAGCTTGCCAGAGCAGTTGGAATGAGGGCATTTGGATAAGCGGTTCAAGAGATATCGCGAGTTTACCGAAGGTGTATCCGTCTGGCCGCGAGACCAACGCCGACCAGCATTGGATTGACACAAGAAAATATTAGTACCGACCTGTTCTGGACCGGTACTAACTAGTCGGTACAAAGGCAAAGATTAGTACCGACCTGTCCTAGCTCGGTACACTTTGTCGGTACAAATCCACTTCCAAATCCGTCCCATGAAGCCAGCCGAAGTGTCTTGAAGATCCGGCAGAACGAAGGAGTTAAAGTCCGATTCAGCCTCAATGATCTTCATGAAAGATGTAGCCAGATGAGTTAGCTTTCCAGAGAAGTTGGAATCAGGTAATTCGGACATGTATTCGAGGCGATATCGTGAGTTTACCGAAGGTGTATCCGTCTAGCCGCGAGACCAACGCCGACCAGCATTGGATCGACACAAGAAAGATTAGTACCGACCTGTTCTGGACCGGTACTAACTGATCGGTACAAAGGCAAAGATTAGTACCGACCTGTCCTAGCTCGGTACACTTGGTCGGTACTAATCCACTCCCAAATCCATCCCCATGAAGCCAGTCGAAGTGTCTTAAAGATCCGGCAGAACGAAGAGGTTACAGTCAGATTCAGCGTCAATGATCTTCATGAAAGATGTAGATGATTGAGTCATCTAACTTCTGGAGGTGGTTTCATGTCATTCTAATCCGTGGTTAGAAAGATACATCATATTTATCAGATACATGTCTGTCTGGCGTCCAAACGAGTGCTGCTCCCAATACGACTTCTGGAAGATCAACCCAGACGAAGGGTTTACAATCCGATTCAGCTTCTACGTTCTTCATGAAAGTCGTAGATATATGAGTTAGATGTCGCCTGCAGGTGGTTTCAGGTCATTTGGATAAGCGGTTCAAGAGATATGGCGATTTTACCAAGTGTATGTAGACCAGTACCGACCGACTCCCGTGCGGCACACTCCGACCGGTATGACACCAGGGACTTGTGCCGATCCTCTGTACCGACCCAGGACTGGTCGGTACAGACCACCAGAACCAGCAAAAACCCAGATTTGACCGGGTCAATACCCGGTTTGTTCCGGGTTGACCCGGTTCACCCATTTTTCTATAAATACTCTTGAAACCTATTTTTCATGCTAAGCTTTCTTCTTTCTAGAGTTGGGTTTTATCCCAAACTCTTCTTGTGATTTTGGAGGGATTTTGATTGTTCTTCATACAAATGCCACTCTAGAGAAGATTTCTTCAACTCTATCTTTTATTTATGCAATTTATTTATCTTTATTTATTTTTCTCTTTTGTTCTTCATGTTTAGACTTTAGGGTTTTTTGTTGGATTATGGATGGCTTGATTTTGATGATTTGATGATTGATTTGTGTTGCTTATGTTCCTAATCATTGCTTTCCTTTCTTTCTAAGTGATCTTAATGCTAGATTAGGCTTGAGAGAGTCAATCTAGATTTTTGGGAATTTCACACCTACAAGGTGTTTGATGAAATTCCCCAAAGAACTTAGAAAGAGATAAACATTCTTAACCTATGAGAGTAGTTGCTTAAGGTGTTTATTGGTTGATTTGAATATTGATCTTAATGCTTGCTAATCATTTCATCACAAATGAGAGTTTGATCTTGATTTAGTAATTAGCAAAGTGATTAGTGCCTTGAGAGAGGATTAGTCATAATTAGTGATCTTAACCTAAGGAATAGCATTGATTGTGTGTATTAGCATCGTTAGTCAATTGTCTTGATGGTTAGATGATGATGAATTAAGTTGATCCTTGTTAGATCCTTCACATAGGTTAGCTTTTAATGCTAGATTTAGATTGAGAGGTCAAATCTAGAACTAAGGCATTTCACGCCCGAGAGGTGTTCGATGAAATGCTTGAACCAAACCTTTTGTGAGCCTTTCATGCCTAGCCAATGAGAGTTGATGTCTAGGGTGATTAGTGAACTAAGTGGAATTGGAGATTAAAGCTTGTTAATCATCTTATCACAAACGAGAGTTTGTTCTTGATTTGGTGATTAACAAAGTGATTAGTGCCACGAGAGTGGATTAGTCATAATTGTGAATTCCATGTTCTAGGATAGTGTTTAATTCAATCTAAATCATCATTGTTTGTTCATTAATCATCTTCTTGATAGTTAATTCATTTTCCAACACTTCTAGCCTTTGTTTTGTTTCTTGCATTTTACTTTCTTAATCTAAAAACATAAAAACCCAAAAACATTTGCTCTAGCTTAGGAAGGTTCATGAATTCTTAGTGCATTGATCTTAACCCCTATGGATTGACACCTCTTATGCTACAATGACAAGCATAGAGGAATTGATATGACTATAACACAAAAACTCTTTATCAGAGATGGACCCTTTCAAGTGCTAGAATAGATCAACGATAATGCTTACAAACTTGATCTGCCAGGTGAGTTCACTATATCTCACACCTTCAATGTTACTGATCTAGCTCCTTTTCATGCAGATTTACCTTAACTGAGGTCAGAACCTTCTCAAGAGGGAGGAGATGATGAGGACATCGATACAAGCTCAACTGGATCCGAAGAAGAAGCCACCCACATAGCAACCACGGAACGAACACCAAGAACAAGGTCAGGAACAAGACTTGTGAGAGAGCAGTTTATCAAGTTTATGAAAAGCCTCATCACTCTCACAAAGCATGGAGAACTCCAAGAAACTCATCACTAAAGAAATGCAAGAAGACATCCAAGAACAAGTCAAGACTTCAACAATTCCATTCTTGCCGGTTTTACAAAGAAATAAAGAAGCTGCTATTTTCATCATTTCAAAACAAACTCAAGCGGCTTAAATAAAATAACGAGCTCTTTTTTTATTTTTGACAAGAATATGACCGTTGGAAGTTTAAGAGTCTTTTTCTTTGTTTTTAAGTCCTTTTGAGTCTGTTTCGTTTTGTGTGCTTTTGCAAGTTTAGTCATTTATTGTATTAAAAATTTCGACCCTAGAAGGTCACCCTGTTGTTGGACTATATATAAAGTCCCTTCTCATGTATCTTTTAACCTTTTTATGATATAAAACAAGATTTCTTCTCTTGTTCTCTTCTGCGACAAAAGTGACGAACTTTCATCTTCTTGTGTGTAATTCCTTAAAACTTGAGTGTATCAGACTTATCATAGGTTTCACATATATGTGTGACGTCTCTAGATCCACCTCTCTATACAACTTCACTATCGTTCTCACTTTACTTTACTATAGTAAATCAATTGTCGGATGACCTATCCCAACTTTAAGGTGATTTGTTTTTTTTTTTTTTTTTTCTTCTGAACATTAAAGGTGATTTGTTTCTTGACGATTCTTTTAATAAGGCCAAAAAGTTTCATATTTATGTCTTGGGCTGTTCCAAATTCTTATGTATATGTTGTGCACGGACGCACGTCTAGAAAAAAAATAATAATAATAAAAAAAGGAAATAAAGGAATGAGGAGTATTTATGTCTTGGGCTGTCCAAATTCTTATGTATATGTTGTGCAAGGACGCACGTCTAGAAACAAATAATAATAATAAAAAAAGGAAATAAAGGAATGAGGAGTCGAAGCGATTTAAAGCTGTGGCTGCACTTGTTTGATTATTCATCGTCCGTGTGTCTCTCTCTCCTTCGAAGCGACTCAGAGAGGTATGTACTTCTATTCTTTCATTACCTTTGACTCTGTTCGTTTTGTAAAATGTGGTGGTAACTTGTGAAAGAAAAAAACTGTTTACAATGCTGTTCCATAGTGCATATCGTTGTTTCATTGTTTGAGTTACGAATTTGGGTGTTTAGGAGCCATCATCACGATTAATGGGGAATCAACCTGATAAGAAGTTCACTTGGGTGATTAAGAATTTCTCCGCTTTGCAATCCAAGAGAATACATTCTGATCAATTCGCAGTGGGTAGCTGCAAATGGTAATAAGAGAAGCTGTTTAGTACTAATTATTTTCCTTCCAATTTAGGTTTTGCTGATTGTTTTCTTATGTCTTTTTTATGCTTGCAGGCGTCTTCTAGCCTATCCCAAGGGAAATAAGAAGGCTAATTATTTCTCTCTGTTTCTATCCGTTGCAGATTCTGAAATTTTGCCTGTTGGATGGAGAAGACACGCTAAAGTTTTATTTACTATAGTAAATCAACTTTCGGATAAACTGTCCCGACATAAAGGTGATTGTTTCTTGATGATTCTTTTAATAAGGTGGAAAAGTAAGAGTTTCAGATTTTTATTTATATGTTGTGCAGGGCTTGTTTAGTTGTTACCACTGATATTAAATCCACTGGAGTATATCTCAAGTCATACTGTCATTGTTTTATTTATAAATGCAAATCATGAGATGAAATATGTTTTTTGATTTTGCAGAAACTCAACGCTGGTTTGATCAGAAAGCTTCTAGCTGGGGGTTTAAAGAAATGATTACACTTACCGAACTTAATGCCAAAGAAGGATTTCTGGTGAATGGAGAACTCATAATTGTTGTCAAAGTTGATGTTCTTGAAGTTGAAGGTAAAGTAGACGTATCAGAGGAATCTTCACCAGTAATGGAAACCATAGATGTCAATGGGTTTCAAGTTTTTCCTTCACAGGTCAGAAATTATAAGAAATAAAAACTTCGTGTTGTTTTGT
Source organism: Eutrema heterophyllum (assembly GCA_002933915.1). Classification (NCBI taxonomy): domain Eukaryota; kingdom Viridiplantae; phylum Streptophyta; class Magnoliopsida; order Brassicales; family Brassicaceae; genus Eutrema; species Eutrema heterophyllum. The sequence continues at coordinate 57,254 of PKMM01018555.1, forward strand.
TGATATTCTGTTTTTAAATAAGTATAGGAGAAATACTTTTAAACACACATAAAAAGTGAAAAGAACAAATCGTAAAAGAAAAGAGTCTCTTACTATATAATTCATTTTCTTGATATAGGTACAAGCTCAATATATGGTTTGTGGGTCTGTTAGGCTATGGTTTTACTTAAAATATCCATTTTTCCACTTGCAGGTAGAATCTGTGAACCGTTTGTTTGAAAGACACCAAGATATTGCATCAAAATTTCGTCCAAAGAATCCATTTCTGAAGACGGCGTACATGAATGTCCTCCTAAACTTAACCCAGACACTGCGTCAATCGCCTCAGGAAATCTCCAAGGATGATCTGGCAGACCAATATGCTGCTCTGGCTTACCTGACAGAGGCGGGGTTTAAGTTGGATTGGTTGAAGAAGATACTTGATGGAGTAAAAAAAAAGAAGGAGAAAGAGGAGGCTTGTTTGGCCCGGCTGCAAGAAATGGAAGCTCAAATGGATAAGGCGAAGGCAGAGTTGTTGGCAGCTAGAGCTCCTCTCTCTTTGTACGATGACGATGTTGTCTGAAGTTTAGGTTCTGCTAGGTGTTCTTGTTTGTTTAATTTCTTTCGTCTTGATTTCTAAAAGAGACTTATAAAGGATGTTCGCACATTTTAATTTGCATAAATGTGTTTTGTATCTCTGTTCTTTCCTGAGAAATTAACTTTAATATAGTTCATGATGATGATGAATATGAAGATGATTGGAGATAGTGATGATGAAACAGTGGACGTCAATGGGTTTCATGTTCCTTTTTCACCGGTTAATTTTAACATTGCACCGTCAAAAGAAACAACGGCTCAAAACAGCGTACATGCGTGTGCTTCGTGACCTAATATTAGTGATGGTCGCCTCAAAAGCACACTGATGAAGATTTAGAATTTTAGATGAAGCAGAAAACACACTTTTCGACCCGGAAGATGTAGGGTTTAAGTTGGATTGGTTGACGATGAAGCTTGTGAAAGTTTACGTGAATAAGAAGCAAGAGCAAGACAGTATAGTGAACTTTTTACGGTTCGCGCAATTACCCACTGTGCACAATACCTCAATCTAATGGTATGTCATTGCAGCACTGTGGGATCGAATCCACAAGAAAATAAGAACGACGCACTAAAAATACAAGACGCTATCTAATCTAAGCGATAATTGGGGTGGGGGTTTTTATCGAACATGTGAAACATACAAAAATTTAATAAGTGACAGGACACAATTTCAATTCCAATAAACGAGAAGCAAAGTAATCAAGAGAACGTTTAATATCGATTTAAACAAACAAATTCTCGGGTAAAGTTAACGACTCGGGTGATCTTTTAATCTATTCAAGATGCTCAAACATTCGACTAAATACCTCCTTAGGCCTTAGAACACTACTAAAGATTAATCCACGTCCATAGTATTAACCCCTTTCTTAGTCATAAACGTCCATTCGCGATGATATGCTCAAATTAATACCCTATAAGTACTAAAGCAGTTATTGTAGTATATGTAGGGGTCGAACACAAGAACTCTATATATCACGCAATAGATTATATAGATTCGAATTAAGGTAAACCAAACAATGTAATTAAATGCGAATGCGTAAATTAAATAAGTTGTAAGTCAATTGGAAAGAAGATAGGCTCATGGTATTTCTCAGGAATTCAATGAATGTATATAAACTAACTAACATGATTCAGATTTAGCGCAGTTCTTGAACTCAAATCACTAAAGTATAGCTAACCAACTCTCGTTGCGAAAACTATCTAAGTCTAAATCCTAGAATTCCAAATCTCTTTGTGAATCCTAAAGTCTAAACCATCTTTCAGTTCAAGTTTGATTTGTTCACAAAACAACTAAACCAAATCTCTTTGCGAATAGTTATTTTGCTCACCCTAAGTTCTATCAGGTAATTAATCGCACTCTCGTGCCTAATCAATTATCCTAAGATCTAAGTTCCAGATTCGTCAACCTAGAATTAGCTATGAGAACAACCTATGGTGAAAAACTAATTCAGATGGTGAATCCTAATTAACTAATTAACCTAACATTCAGAGAAAATCCTTACGAAAACCCTGAACCTAACAAGAGAACTACTCAGACATGGAGATTGAAACAAGCAACATGATTGAATAGATCATCAAATCAAATAAATAGAAGAGAGTAAAACAAGGGTTCGAAATCTTCTCTCCGGCGAACAGAGTTTCAGACTTGTCTCCCTTAGAGAGCTCTCTCACAAAACCAGAGTAAAACAAAGTTTAGCCAACAAAAGTGGCTGAAAAACCTAATTATAATCCTAAAACACGTTTTGGGCTAAATTGTAAATAATAAAGTCTTCTGGACCAAGGTGCAAATTCTCCAGACTTGTAAAAAGTCGCGTTTCCTTCTCCACACCAGGTGGTGTCGGTCGATACAAGGGCTTCAAATCACTACACGATCTCTGCTTTGCTCCAAAAAGCTCCAGAAAGCTCCAATATCTCCAATTATGCTCCAAACGTGCTAAAACCTGTAAAAGACTCTAAAACACTACAAAATAGTATAATGACTCTATAAAACGGACTTATATCATGGCTTAAAAGGGGTAAAAACCATGATATATCACGCGATTCTATGACTAACAAGCAATGAACACAAGTCTAAATAGCCACAATTCACCATAGACTACAACTTCTGTTGGCTAAGATATGAAAAGCACTCATTAAATTCGTTCAAAACTTTCATCAAACACCTTCCGGGTGATGAAACTCCCTAGGTTCTAGATCAACTAGATCAGGGTCAATCTTGCATTAAGCACACTTAATGAACAAGGATTTCAAGTAATCTAACTCATAAACATCAAGTACAAACCTATAATCACCCTAATCTACTTCACCCAAGAATCCTAAAAGAACTACTCACACATAGCTAAATCACAAATATAAACCGTACAAATGAAAGCCATAAGCAAAATAAGAAGAAAAGTAGAAGAGGATTCGAGAAAACTTCACTAGATCTTCTTAGGATTAAAAATCTTCAAATCAAGAACAAGGTTTTTTCTCTAGAGTTTTTGTTAAAAGTCATCAAAGTACATAGATCTGGTCCAAAGACCAATAATTATACAGCTTTGGGCGTCCAAAGTCACCAAAAATTAGGTGAAGTAGAGAAAGAGACGTTTTTACACTGTTTCAGGAGACGAGCTTTCGATTTGATACGTCTTCACTAAATCCGCCATAACTCTCGAACCACTGCTCGGAATGCCTTGCAACCACTTCCATTGTAAAGCTAACTCAATTAGCTACAACATTTATGAAGATCTCTGAAGAAAAATCCAAGTGGAAATCCTTCATATGAGTCGATCTTTAAAACACTTTGGGTGGTTTCGGCCCAGGAAATGGTCAAAGGTGGGGATCGATCGATCTAAACTTGAGATCGATCTATCTGGCAGTTTCGGACGATCTGGGAAGTGTGCGTTGTTTGGGATCGATTGATCCAAGTCTAGATCGATCGATCTTGTCCTATTTCTCCAGCTTCTTCTTTTGCTCGCTAGACTGGACATGTGCTCAGTGAAATGACGATAACTTCCGTAATAAGGCTCAGAACATGATAAAACAACCTCCGTTGGAAAGATGACTTAATTTCCTACAATATTTATCAAGTGTTCTAAGGCTGAATCTGAGTGCAAGGTCTTCGTATGAGCCGAGCTTTCTGGTACTTTGGACTGGTTCTGCTTTGGCATTTCACTTGTTTTGCACCAAAAAACGTATCCTCCATTTTCTTGAAGTTTCATGCACTCTCATTTGTTCCAAGTCACTCCTAAACACCCTAATTAACACAAAATAACAAAAAGAAGACACAAAACAACCTTGGACGTATAAAATGCAATGAGACTCAATTTGGACCTAAATGCAATGTAAATTCAATGAAAACAAGATGAAACACAAAGAAAACAAAGGAAAATATGAGACTCGAGATGGTAAAATACACGGTTATCAACTCCCCCGGACTTGACTTTTGCTTGTCCTCAAGCGAATAAAGCAAAGTAAGCCAAGAAGAGAAGATTGAAGGGGGGGACTCATATCCAAAAGGAAACACATGAAACTTTCAACTCAATGTCCTTAGGTAAAGATGTCATAATACTAAAATCTCTTCTACTCTTTACGAACTTCTCCACACCTAACGCAACTTGAATCTCTTACTCTAGTGCCTAAGACTTAAGAATCCACAAGCATTCCTATCAACCAACTCTTTAACATTCATTAATCTCGGTATAAGCGCGGTCTCGCAAAGAGAATCTCAATCATTCTCAATCGGTTTGGTGGGAAAGGCTTGAAAGCATAATGTATGAGGAGGTTCTAGTTTTTGGGTAACTTACTCTCATGAAAACGTAATGCATGACAATACGAAAAAGCAAGGAAGGAATGAAACAAAGATGCATCAAAGAATATCTTCCATCCTAGCCTAGCTTTCTAATCTCTCATCTTAAGCTCATTGCCTTGCATCTCTTATCCCATAAGTAAACCCAAAGCCCTTTTGGCTAAATATATACATTGTACACAGCCTCTTTTCTTTTCCCTTTCTTCGACACTCTAGGTAGATTTCTTCTCTTAGTCTAAACTCTTATTCTCTTCTTTTTTTTCTTTTTTTTTCTTTTTTTTTATTAATCTAGAGTTTAGACAACTTTGAATTCTTGGTTCTTTCCTAAAGTTTCTTGCTTTCTTTTCCCATCTTAGGCTCTTTCTTTAGCCTTTACCCAATTTTCTCTCACTTCACTCACCATTCTCCCAAAAAAAACTTAACCATTCTGTTTCCCAATACCCAAGTCACTTGTCTAAGGAAGATAAGCTTTGTAGTTCCTTTCTCTTACAAGATTTTTCAATTGTATACATTTTCAAGAAAAAGACCTCACTCACAAATAACAAGGGTTTGAAAGAATTGGCTTAGGTAAATAGGTGGGGAACTACCCTAAAAATGAGGATAGCTACTCGAATCAGCACAAGAGTGGCAAAGCGGATAAGAAAATTCGAGTATATAATTAAGACCATGAGAATGCATTTCGAACCCCTAGGCGAGACAATTAATGTTCAAGTTAGGTTCAAATAAATAGAGTTGGAATCAAATCACAACAAGCTTCATCCTAACCAAAGACATGCAAGCCAAGAGACCAAAGCATGGATTTTCCAAATTTTCGAAGCGGTTCAAGCATCATGACATGTTTAGCAAGGGCAACATTTTCAAAATTCAAGTGTTTAATCATTGTCCCCTATGCATATGCAATGCAAATCCTATATGCTTCTAGACTCAATCCTAAAATGAAGATGAGACTATGCAAACTACATGATTCTTTTTGGATTTTTTTTTTTTTTTTTTTTGAAAATTTTCAAATTTTTTTGGTTTTTCTATGCGATTTACATGTACAATGCAAGACTCAAAGAGAAAAAGGTAAAATAAGACAAAGAAAACAATGTTAATGACAAAGACCTCTCCCCCGGACTTAAATTGCACTGTCTCGGTGTGAAATGAATCCAAAAGAAGAGTAAAAATACAAATCAAAAGTATGTACAAGATGTCAAGTGGCGTACCTTGGAGATATGGAGATGAGGGGGTTGAATTTCCTTATTGATGCTTGTTTTGTGTCTCTAGCTTGACAAATGATAGAATTGGGGGAGTCCCCGATGGCGCGTTTAACGTCTCTAGCTTGACGGTGGTTTCCTCATCTTCACTCCCAAACTTGAGAAACCTGAAAACAAGAAACAAAAAGCATAAAAAGGAACTAGAAAATTTAAAATATATACAAAGATAGTAATGGGAATGCCTCCCAAGAGCGCTTGTTTAACGTCTCTAAGCTTGACCTGTGATGCCCGTTTAGACGGGTAACGGGTTTGAGAGAGAAACCGAGGTCTCCTCCTCAATGAAATCAGATGTGTGATAGGGCTTGATTCTTTGAGCGTTCACCGTGAATTCTCCACCTGCCTTGTTCCAAAGTGTTACCGCACCATAAGGTTGCACCTCCTTGACCTTGAACGGTCTTGTCCATTTCGACTTGAGTTTCCCGGGAAACAGCTTCAACCGGGAATTGTAGAGCAGCACTTGGTCTCCAACTTTGAAACCCTTCTTGACAATCTTCTTGTCATGAAACGCCTTGGTTCTCTCCTTGTAGATCCGTGAAATTTCATATGCGTCGAGGCGGATCTCGTTGAGCTCGTGCAATTGTATCAAGCGTCTTTCCGAGGCAGTTTTGATGTCGAAGTTGAGAAGTTTTACTGCCCACAAAGCTTTGTACTCGAGTTCGACCGGTAAGTGGCACGACTTCCCGTAGAGTAGATTGAACGGTGTAGTCCCAATTGGTGTTTTGAATGCAGTTTGGTAAGCCCATAGTGCATCGTCTAGCTTCTTAGACCAATCTTTCCTTGAACTACCCACGGTCTTCTCCAATATGACTTTGATTTGGCAGTTTGAGACCTCCACTTGACCGCTTGTTTGAGGATGGTAGGGCGTGGCCACCTTGTGCTTAAACCCGTGCTTCTTGAGCAAGCTCTCGAAAACCTTTAATGAAATAGCTTCCGCCATCACTAATCACCACTCTCGGTATCCCAAACCTCGGAAAGATGATCGTTTTAAAGAGCTTAATGACCACCTTGGCGTCATTAGTCGGGCTTGCTATGGATTCGACCCACTTAGAAACATAGTCTACCGCCACCAATATGTATTGATTCCCGTAAGAAGATGGGAATGGTCCCATGAAATCTATTCCCCATACATCAAATACTTCAACCTCCAAGATCGGATTTTGGGGCATCTCGTTCCTTCTAGTTATGTTGCCTCGTCTTTGGCAAGCATCACAGGTGGAGACATAGGCGTGGGCATCTTTGAATAGACTAGGCCACCATAATCCATAATGAAGCACCTTTGTTGCTGTTTTGAAAGATGCGAAGTGTCCTCCATAAACGGAGCCATGACAATGATATAACACTCCATTCACTTCCTCTTCCGGAATGCACCTTCGGTAAAGACCATCTGAACACCGCTTGTAGAGATAAGGCTCATCCCAAAAGAAATGTGAGATGTTCTAAAGAACTTCTTCTTGTGGTAGCTATCCAAGTTTGGCGGTTCTCTTCCACAAGCTAGGTAGTTCACAAAATCAGCGTACCAAGGCAAATCTTTCTCCTTCAAACTCTTGACTTCCTCGAGTTTCAACCCCGCGTGATAGCTTTTCTTCAAAATCTCCATGAGCATTAGATGTTCCTCGGGAAGAGAATCGTTATTGGGATTGCATCTTCAATCCTCAACCGAGACAAGTGGTCTGCTACTCCATTTTCGATGCCCTTCTTGTCTTTAATCTCCATGTCAAACTCTTGTAGAAGGAGAATCCATCTTAGAAGTCTCGGCTTAGCATCCTTCTTAGCTATCAAGTGTCTCAAGGCGGCATGATCTGTGTAAACCACAATCTTGGATCCAACCAAGTAGGAGCGGAACTTCTCAAAAGCAAATACCACTGCTAAGAGCTCCTTTTCCGTGGTTGCGTACTTTGTTTGGGCATCATCCATGGTTCTGCTTGCATAGTAGATCATGTGGATCTTCTTGTCCTTTTTCTGACCCAAAACCGCGCCAACCGCAAAGTCGCTAGCGTCACACATGATTTCAAAAGGGAGACTCCAGTCCGGTGCTTGCACTATCGGGGCGCTCACAAGAGCTTCCTTGATCTCCAAGAATGCTTTCAAACATTCGTTATCGAAAACAAACTCCACTTCCTTGCATAGAAGCCTAGTTAGTGGTCTCGCTCTCTTGGAGAAATCCTTGATGAACCGTCTATAGAACCCGGCATGGCCCAAAAAGCTTCGTATTCTTTTCACCGTGGTTGGCAGTTTTAGGCTCATCATGACCTCAATTTTTGCTTTGTCCACTTCAATGCCCTTCTCCGAGATCTTATGGCCGAGCACAATGCCTTCCCGTACCATAAAATGGCACTTCTCTCAATTCAATACGAGATTTGTCTCCTCGTACCTAGTGAGTACCCTGCAAAGATTCGACAAACAAGCAGCAAACGAGGCACCATATACCAAAAAATCATCCATAAATACCTCTACCATATCTTCAATTAGATCCGAGAAGATCGACATCATGCACCTCTGAAAAGTTGCGGGTGCGTTACAAAGTCCAAATGGCATCCTTTGATAAGCAAATGTACGATATGGACATGTAAATGTCGTTTTCTCTTGGTCATTAGGATGAATCGGGATTTGAAAGAATCCCGAGTACCCATCAAGAAAACAATAATATGGGTGGTTTGCAAGTCTTTCTAGCATTTGATCAATGAAGGGAAGAGGGAAATAATCTTTTCTAGTGGCGGAGTTAAGCTTTCGATAATCAATACACACCCTATGACCGGTGATAGTCCTAGTTGGGATTAGTTCATATTTTTCATTTTTTATCACTGTAATTCCACCTTTTTAGGCACCACATGGATCAGGGACACCCAAGTACTATCAGAGATAGGGTATATGATCCCCGCATCTAAAAGCTTAAGAATCTCTTTCTTGACAACCTCTTTAAAATTAGGATTTAACCTTCTTTGATGCTCGATAGAAGTCATCGATTCATTTTCTAGATGAATCCTATGTGTGCAAAGAGATGAGGAAATTCCTTTAATATCATCAAGTGAATATCCAATGGCTTTTCTAAACTTTCTCAATTCCTTCAAAAGGGTGAAATTTCATTTTCACTAAGCTCATCATTAACTATCACCGGGTAAGACTCGTTTAGACCTAAGAACGCATACCTCAGTCCAATTGGGAGCGGTTTGAGGTCCACCTTTGGGGCTTTCAGCTCACTCCAATCATCATCAAAGCTAGTCTCACCATTGTTAGCTTCTTGCTCGTCATCAAGGTCAATATCCAAAGCACTCATGAAGTCAATATCCGAAGCACTCGCATTGTGTTCCAAATCGACAGGTTCTTCGTGCTGTAGTTCCAAGAATGAACTCTCCCCAACAAGTGCTTTGTGCGAGTCAAGTATCCTTGCGTACTCAACACTCTCAGCATGAAGAAACCCATGTTCTCCTTGGTTCTTAGTTAGTGCCACTTGGAGATGATCTTCCAAGGCTAGCTCTTCTAGTAGTTCATCCGCCATTTCTAGAACCACAAAATCAGTAGGCACCACAAAATTTCCGATCATGATCGGCAAGTCCTCAAGTAGTCCAACTGGGTGTCTCACCAACATGTCCGCTAGAACGAGAGATATTCTACAAGTTTTGTAACGGGTGAAACTGAGGCGCTTTGCAACTGACAGCGGCATCAAGCTCACACTTTCTCCAAGATCACAAAGGCAGTGGTTGAAGGCAAGAGGTCCTAGAGCACAAGGAAGTGTAAAGCTTCCCGGATCTCCAAGTTTCTTTGGCACAATCTTCTTTTGAATGATGGCGCTGCACTCATGGGTAAGTATTACCATCCCTTCCAGCTCCTTCGTTATGTCTTTGATCGCGTCTTTAAGGAACTTGTTGTATTGAGAGACTAGTAGGAAAGCATAAACTAGGGGCATAGTCATTTGGACCTTATCCATTTGCTTGTCAAAAATCGCCCTGTATTTCTCCATGAGTTGTTTCATAAAGCGGCCCAGGAATGGGAGCTTGGGCTCGTAAGGCGGTGGTACAAAAAGAGTCACTTTTCTCTTTGGCGTCTCCTTGGTATTCTCCTCCACATTTACTTCGTATTTGTTAATCTCAATGAGCACCTCTTCTTCTTGTTTCTCAACGTCATCACTAAGTTCCGTTGTCGGAAGTTCTCTAGAGGGGAGCTTTTTCCCGCTTCTCAATGAGATGGCATTGATATACTCTTTCGGGTTGGCTTCGGGTTTGCCCGGTAAAGTGCCTTGAGGTCGTGATGAAGAAGAAGCACATTTACCCTCCATTTGCTTGAACTTAGACGAAAATGTCTCGAATTTGGAGTTGAGGTCATTGTAAGAGCAATCCACCTTGTTGTGGATGTCCGCCATTTTCTTGCTCAAATCCATTGCTCCATTAGCTTGGCCTTGTAAGAGTTGTTGAAGCATGGTTTTCATTTCGTTATCTTGTGGAGTGGTGTTGCTTGCTTGCCCTTGTTGTCCAAAACCCGGTAGTGCAGATGGTTGCTTAGGTTGAAACCCACCTTGGTTGCTTTGAAAGTTGTTCCTTGGAACAAATGTCCGTTGTTGGTTCGAAGGGATGAAGCTCTTTTGCTGGAGACCTTGACCTTGAGTGTTTTGTTGAGGATACACTTGGTCTTGAGGGTTTGCCACATTGTTGCTCCTATATGAGAAATTTGGATGATTCCTATAGTTGGGGTTGAAGCCACCTTGGTAGCCCACTTAACCACCCAAGTAGTTGACTTCCGCTTGCTCATTGTCATCTTCCCCATCATATTGAAATCCTTGGCTTCCATCAACATCTCCCACAAAATTGACAGACTTTTGAGAAGCATTCAAAAGCTTGTCCATTTTGTCTTTAAGAACCTTCATCTCTTTCTTTCTTTGATCTTCATAGTCACCGCCTCCTCTCAAAGATCGGTCATAGTCTTCATTGTAATTCCCATCGCTTAGAGCTAGGTTCTCCACAAGCTTCATTCCCTCATTGACTTCCTTGCCCAGAAAGTTCATGTTGCTTGCTGTATCAAGTAGCTGATGTGCTGCGTTTTTGACTTTTTCCAACTCGTGTTTTTTGTACATAATTGAGTCTTTTTCAAGTGTTTTAGTCTTCTAGGAGTCATTTCAGGTGTAAAAGCATTTCAGGACGGAGTCCGGAGGCCTAGAACGGAAAAATGGCAAACCTGAGCCAAAAAAGATGGGATTGATCGATCCTCTTCCCTGGATCGATCGATCCAAACAATCAGACAACTCCTGGATCGAACTCTCACTGATCCAGATCGATCGATCTCGAAAAAGATGGGATCGATCGATCCACATACTTGGATCGATCGATCCATGACCTGAAAACGGTGTAAAAAACGTGTTGTGTACTATTTCACCTAATTTTATCTCTCTCTTTGACGAAAAAAAACCCAAAAATAAGAGAGCTAATCTTAGATGTATCATATGAGCTTGTCTCTGTACTACTCTCTTGGATCTTGGTGATTTGTAAGCTTGGAAAGCAAATCTTTGACTCTACATATTGGAGAAGTTTCCTTAATCTCTTTTCAATTTCTGTTTTGTTAATCATGTGTTCTTCATCATCTCTCTGTATTTGTTCTGCAATTATGAGTGAGTAGTTCCTTAGTTAAGCCAAGGTTGTTAAGGGATTTCATGATTTAACGATTTAGGATAGATTAAACGGGGATTTATTCGGTGGATTCTTCGTCTAGGGTGTTCTTATTGCTTGAATTAAACTGATCACTTAGTTCATGATCTTAGGTTATCTAGCGCACAAGAGTGTTTGTCTAGATGCCGGAATTATCCTAGATGAGCAAAGCGTCCTTATCCAATGGGAGTTGATGTTAAGGCGTTCTTGTGAACTTATCAAATCGAACTAGAAAAGCATGTTTAGAACCTTTGAATTCAACGGGAGTTAGTATTCATAGTTTTAAGCACAGAGATTAATACTCTAGGAGGAGGTTAATCTATTATTAGGTTTTAGTTCTAGACAATTCTTAATGCAATTCCCTGTTTAAGATGCATTAACCGTTGTTTGTGATTTCCCGCAACGTCACCCGAGGCTTAATGCTTTCTTTATCTGAATTTATATCACTTTAGTTGTCGTTCTTAGTTTCGAAAACATAAAACCAACAAAAACCTGTCATTCGTCTTAGCTTTAATTTCATCATGCATTCTCATAGTTGTAACGCTTGGTCATTGTGGATTCAATCCCTACATTACTACTTCGTATTGCTGTGCACTTGCGGTAGTTACATATAGGGTTAAAACCTGAGCTCATCAAGTTTTTGGCGCCATTGTCGGAGACCAATTGTTGCCTATGAGTCTTGGACGAAAGTTCAGACTAAGAATTTATTTTTGTCGTTACTAACTCGTTTTATTATTGCTCTTTTCCGTGCATCTCAGGTACATGACCAGGAGCCAAGGCTCTGAAAATCTGTTAAGTTGAACAACAAAAATTTGGCCAGAGTGGAACGAGAAAACAACAGAGCTAGATTGCAAAGAAGAGAAATGGCTAACTTACTGGACGATCAAAATCTGCCTGTTGATGGAGACGAACATCACGAGTATGGCGAGGAAGGGAACCTCTTGAACCCTCTTCCTCTTGCTCATGATGGCGATGGCGATGCAAATGCCAATGCAAACCAAGCAGCTGCTGCTGCTGATGTCCATAGACGAGCTGAAGCTCGGAGGCAAGCTGCTGCTGCTCAACACTAGTTGAATCAGAGCAGCCTCCACGCAGACCTATCGGGGGTATTGATACTCCACACCAATTCTACCAGGACAGAACTGCTATTCGTCCACCTCCCATTCAGAGGCAGAACTTCGAGATCAAACCTCAGATCATTGCTCTTGTCGAGAGACATCTTTTCTATGGGAAAGCTTCGGAGAATCCCATGGATCACATTGAAATGTTCGAAGAGATCTGCAGCACTACAAGCTCAAATGGAGTCCCTGCAGAATATTTGAAGTGCAAGCTTTTCTCCTTCTCTTTAGCTGATCGAGCAGCGAGATGGCTCAAATCTCTAGAGCCGGGTTCTTTGACTTCTTGGGACGCAATCCGATCAGCATTCTTGGATCAGTTCTACACCAAATCCTACTCAATTTCAACAAAACAGCGGTGAGCCCTTCAATGAAGCATGGGAGCAGTTTAGAGAGTATCTAAGGGAATGCCCTCATCATGGCTATTCCGACGAACAAGTGCTGAACATCTTCTACGATGGAGTAGATTGGGACTCCAAGAATTGTCTAAATGCGGCCAGCAATGGCAACTTCATGACAAATACCAAGGAGGAAGCTTATGAGCTTATTGAAAATCTTTATGCGAGTTCAAGTCATCGCAATCCCGAGTATGATAGAACGAGACGTGTGAGTGGTGTTGAAACACAAAGGATGGATGAGCTTTTCGCAAAGGTTAATGGCATTGCTGCACTACTTAAATGAAATCAAAAAGCTGTCAACTCTTGTGAAGACACTAGAGAAGAAGGACTCTACAAAGAGAGTGCTGAACAAGAACAAGAGTACAAAGATGAGGTGAACTACGTACAAAATCAAGGGTTCTTCAACAAAGGCTTCAACCAGAACTATAGAAATCATCCCAATTTCTCATACATAAGCACTAACGTTGAAAACCCGGAAGACCAAGTTTACCCGCAACAAACCGGTTTTCAGCCAAAACCGACCGCTACAAATCAGGGGATTAGCATATTCTCTAAGGGTTTCCAAGGTCAGCAAGGGGTGCAAAATCAAGAACGGAAACCATTTGCACACGGTGGTTTCCAGCAGAAACAGTTTGTGCCTAACCAAGGCGGTTATCAGCCAAGACAGCAGTTCGGGCAAGACCGAGGACAGAATAGTTTCCAAAACCAAGGCGGTTTTCAGCAAAAACAGCAATTCAACAATCCTCAACCCAGCCAAGAGTCTAAGCTTGAGGCGATGATGCAACAATTGATGGTTAATCAGCAAAAGACGGCTAATGAGATTAACGTCAAGGTGGATGGAATGTATCAAGATCTCAACAGCAAATTCGAGGCCATTCAAACTCATGTGAAGAAACTTGACACTCAAGTAGCTCAAACGGCGGAAGCAATCAAAATGCCTAGTGGAGTTCTTCCGTGAAAAGGGGAACAAAACCCAAAGAATGAGTTTGTCCAAGCGATCACATTGAGGAGTGGGAAGGAGATTGAAACCATGGTTGAGTCTAAGGGAAAGGAGAAGATTCCCGAGATCGTAGATGTGGAAGACGATGGTGTAGTTGATGAGGCAAGTTCCTCGTCCAAATCACAAGAAGTCTAGGAGGCACATGTAGCTCCACCAGCACGTGTCTACGTGCATAAGGTTCCTTACCCTAGGCGCCCGAAGAAGACACAAAGAGATCTTGAGCAAGCAAAATGCAAAACGCTAGCACTACAAGAAAACTGCACATTGTTAGCGTCGTGGAAAGCGTCGTGGAAACGCTATTATATATATATATATATATATATATATCAGCGTTTTAATGTTGGCCGTGATATGAGGAGCTATCTTAGACCCCCCACATAAAATAGCGAAAAGTTGTCCTGCTATTATATGGTGATATATAATAGCACGATTTTCGTTGCTGTTATACATTTTATAATAACATCTTTTTATTGCCATTTTTTATTTTATGGTGGCTCTATTATTGTGCTCTTTTAAGATTTATTGTGGCACTAGACTCTTGCCATTTCATTTGTTCTAGTGGCTCTAATATTTTGCTCTCTTTTTAGACGTATCATTGTTGGAGCTATTTCACTTTTGGCATGTTGTTCATGCATAATTTTTATTCTATTTGGTACCTGAATTATGAATCATATTAACAAAAATATTGAAACTGAAGATGATTCATAATTAACGAAACCCACAAGTACAATACACAACCAAAGTAGCGACACAGACAGAAGTTTTAACATAGCAATCATGTCTTGGAATCAAAGAAAAAAAGAACTAACGAGCAACACGTCCAACCGACTTCAGCACATTACCACTTTGTCCTCTGGCCATGCAATAGATGTACCAAGTGCATCTTCCATAGTTTCGATCTCAGAAGATGACCTCCACACTGCTGCACTTTTGATCTTCACCACATCAACCCAAACTCGAACTGCATTTGGGCCCAAGGTAACGAAGTGGACAACTTGTTCTGGGTTGTTTGACGCCCAGCGGCCTTCCGCAACAACCCATAGTTTCGATCTCAGAAGATGATATCCATCAGCTTGCACTTCTGATTCTCCTTGACGTTGCCAGCATTACGCTGCGATGTAGACAATGAAAAAAAACAAGTTCCAGAATAACCAGCCAATACCACAAAACATTTCAGATATCAAGGTTTGGTAAGTTAGACTAGAGTTGAAGGAAAATACTAATGATTTTCGTAAAGGAGAAGCTGGAGGTGCTTTAGCTTTCTTTACATGTGATTTTTTTGGTGGTGTAGGAAGCTCAAGAGAAGAACTTGGAACTGTTGTAGGATTAATTATTGGAGAAGTAGGAACTGATGTCAACTTCTCTGGAGACTTCATTGCTGGTGAAGATTGCTCAGGAGAAGACCTTGTAGTTGATGGAAATTGCTCAGGAGAAGACCTTGTAGTTGATGGACAATGTCTAGAACTAGAACTTTTCTTAATTGTTGAGAAAAGACAGAGTTAACTATAGAAATGACAAAGGCATACAATCTAACACTAACGAAACCATTACCTTAGCCGCATTCTCTTGTCCATCAACTGAAGCAACCCAACAATCTGCAGGCCATGCTATAATCTGTCCAACAGCGTCCTCCATACTAAACATGTTAGGCGAGGGTCTCCACAGAAATGCTTCTAGAGTGGTGGCGGATTCAACCAAAACTTTGTTTGCGTTAGGTCCTAGGGGTATGTCGTTGACAAATTCTTCCGGATCATCAGAAAGAATACGGCCCTCAGCGACAGTGTCCTCGGTTCCCCACCAATCAATTAACAGACACTTAGCTGGAAATCTTTTGTTTACACTCTACAAACACTTAGCTGCCACATTTTTCTCCACATGCATTACGTCTAAGTTATGCCTCACCGGGAGTTCCTGAACAATACAAAGGCATAAGAATAAACTCAGTCAAACAATGCCAACTTGCTCAATTGTGAAAGAATGTATAAACTTAACAATATATACATACCTCCCAATAAGGCAGTTTGAAAAATATGGACCGTTTCCTCCATCTTGATAACTCATCCTCGTCTATTTCGATTTCTTCTTCCTCCTCCTCTAATTCATTGTCTTCATCCTCCCCATCCGAGTTGGATCCAACAGATTCAGTCGTTTTCCTCTTCCTTCCAGTTTTTTAACATTCCCAAAATCATTCTTGTAGTTCTTCAGGATTTGGGAGATATTATGACCAGTCAGAATCCGACCCTTGCTCCCATGTTCTGGTTTTCCATCAAACCATGATTTTTTACGCCGATAACTATGTGTCGATGGCAGACCCTTTCTGTGACACATATAGACATGCTTCCTACTGTTTTTCAACCACATACTATCAGTGTGTTTCCCACATAAAGGACAAGCCATCTTACCTTTTACTTTGCAGCCTGCAAGATTGCCGTATGCGGGAAAACCACTTATTGCCCATAGAAGGATCACCTTAAGCGTTAAAGTACTTATGCTGTATGCGTCATATGTTTTCTCTCCCTTCTTCCACAGATGGTTTAGATCTTCTACAAGCGGTTCTAGGTAGACATCTATATTGTTTCCAGGTTGGTGCGGACCAGGAATCAACATGGTAAGCATGATGTTTTCCTTCTTCATACATAGGTCAGGAGGCATGTTGTAGTTAACTAACAACACCGGCCAACAACTGTAATTAGAACTCCTCATGTTGAATGGATTGAATCCATCAGTTGAAAGTCCCAACCGCATGGTCCTTTCTTCACTGGCAAAAGAAGGATACTTGTTGTCTATTTGCTCCCAAACCACAGAATCTACTGGATGACGGATTTTTCCATCACTGCTCTTGTTGCTAGAATGCCACCGTTAGTCCTTTGCCATTTTCTCGGACCTGAACATCCTTTTAAGGCGTGGTATTATCGGAAAGTACCGTAATACTTTCTGTAGAACACCCTTCTTGACTTCACCAGTGTTCATGTTCGTCTTCCATCTCGAAGCCTTGCATTTTGGACAACTCTTAAGCTTTTTGTACTTCTTCCTGAACAGGCAGCAGTCATTTACACACGCGTGAATCTTCTGATAGCCTATATCGAACGACTTCAGATATTTCTTCACATCATAAAATGATGTGTGAAGAACATTATCCACATGTAACATTTCTGGCAATCTCTCAAGCAGCTCATTGAAGCTTTTGTCTGACCAACCATTATGAGTCTTCAGTCTATACAAAGACATGGTAGCCGACAGCTTGCTATGTGTTGCACAGTTTGGAAACAAGGGTGTCTCGGCATCTGTTAGCTTTGCTAGAAACTCGTCTTCTCTCTTGTCCTCAACCTCAGCAACATCGCATAAGTCAGCCTTCTGCAGCATCTCTTCATCTAAACATTCAGCAGCCTTGAATAACCGAACAATCTCATTGCTCCATAGATTTATTTGTCTTCGACCTTCACCATCTGATTTCACTTCTCCATGATGATACCATTCCTTTTCCATCTTGTAAGCCTCATCCATTCCCCTTCTTACAAGATGATCCACTACAATGCTCGCTTCATGACGATCGACATTACGACAGTCTCTACATGGGCATACTACCATGTCACTGTCTCCTAACAAAGCAGAAACAAAATTGGAGGCACCAATCTCATATGCAGGATCATTTCTGTTGTATGAGATGAAAAAAGAAAACAATGAGAAACTGTTAGAAGTCTTTCATCACCCATTTAAACTCTGACTAAATATACAAATTAAACTGTATACCTGCAAAGATGCACCCATGCCTTGTCCACCATTAAATGTGTTCACCTTATAACACCCATAAGCAGCTTAATAAAACCATAACCACAACAGCTCAAACAGACAAGAACAGAAGAGCTTGAAAACATAGACATCACAAATCAAACAGCAACTTCCACAACAACTCATACACATTCAACTCACAACACAAACAATAACCACAACTAACAATTAGATTAGTATGACTAACCCTTAATTGTTGTGATTTCAGATCCAGATTATATCCTTAGGTTTATGCTTTGATCTTTGTTCTACATTTCAGTGAGAAATAAAGCAAAATCGGTTCTGAATCCTAACACTAACACATTAGATATCACCACACCTATAAGCATCAATCTGCCAATCATCATATAAATCATGTTCAATCAATCCTCAATATACATCAACTAAACAATCAGATTTATAAACGCAGCAACAGACATAAAATCTAGTTAAGAGAAACTCAATCCATGAAGAGAAGTGCATAAACATAAGGGCCATTAATTCTCAATCAGAATCAGGTTGACCAAACAGAAAATAAACAATCAAGACTAAAAGAATTAGCTAAATGGATCATACAATCCTTCATAAGCATAAAACGGTAATCCAATCAAGAACAGCATATCCATTATCTGAAATCGGAATCAAACTATAAACTGAAAACGAAGATCATATCAAACCATAAGAATCCTAACAAAAAGGAAGATGAAATCGAAATCTGAAGTTTTAGAATGAGATCTACGTACAGACGAAAGGGACGAAGCAGAGAAAGAGAAGAAGGCCTGGAGATCCGGTAATAAGATCGTTGATAGGATGATTAAGAACAACAACGGCGACGAAAACCTAGATCGAAAGAGACGAACCTTCCTATGAAATCGAAGGCGACATAGACAGAGATTGTGTCCGGCGACAAGCTTCATGGTGGTAGAGGACGTCGTAGTAGCAGAGAGCTTATAAGATCGATTTAGGGTTTTCTATGACGAAGAAGAGAAAACGAAAGAGACAGAGAGACATTTTTTTTTTCTGTTATCTGTTTTTGTTTTATTTTTGGTAGGACAAGATTTTTTTTTCACTAAGTGTTCGCGGCCTTTTTTCGTAGCAGATATTGGGCTCCAAAACCCAATTTTGGTTTCCCGCTTAATGAAATAACAACACAGCATTTATTTAATGTTGTAATATAGTACCCCACCACCGTATACCCTCTACAACAGCACTTAGCAATTTCGTGCTATGCTCAAGTGCTATCAATGGTCGTATTTCTTGTAGTGTAGTGAATGAGCTTTCGGTGAGACTTCCTTTTATCGATGCGGTCCAGATGGTTCCTGCTTTGAAGAGGTATGTGAAAGACATGGTCACCAACAAGATTACAAGTGAAGAAGGCGTGATGATGATTACTAAAGAGTGCAGTGCTGTGTTGCAAGGAAGAATGCCCGATAAACTTGAAGATTCGGGGAGATTCGTGCTATCTGTGCAAATTGGGCCTCTAACCTTTGAGCATTCTCTCTGCGATTTGGGTGCTAGCGTTAACCTCATGCCCTACTCCGTTTCTAAGCGCCTTGGTCTCACATCATTCAAGCCAGCTAGAGTGTCGTTGGTATTTGCTGATCGTTTTGTGAAGATTCCACTCGGTATTTTGGATGACTTGTCGGTGAAGATTGGAGATGGTTACATACCAGTGGATTTTGTAGTCCTTGAGCTAGAAACAGAGCCAAAGGATCCTCTCATCTTGGGACGACCTTTCCTGGCTACAGCTGGAGCCATTATTGATGTGTAGAAGGGCAAGATCGATCTTCATTTAGGTGATCTAATAATGAAGTTTGAAGTGGATAGGATGCTGAAAAAGCCGAGCATCGATGGTCAGACATTTTGGATTGACTGCATCTCCGAAGCCACTGAAGGAGTATCAGATAAGATGCTGGTGAATGATCCCCTCAAGATCGCCTTGACACAGTCCGAGGGAGAATTTGGGTACTTGAGCGAGGACACAGCGGGTTATGCAAAGATGCTGGATTCCAGCAAAATGATGGAGAAGATGGTAGCATTTGTCGCACTTGACGGAAATGAGGAGCAATCGCCAATTGCTGAGTCTCCCGCACCTATTGACAACCTATGGAGCGAACTGAACTGAAAGCTCCACAACTCGACCTTAAACCGCTTCCCACTGGGCTAAGGTACGCATTTCTTGGTCCTAACTCTACATACCATGTCATCATAAATGCTGAACTGAACAACGTAGAGACTGCCTTACTCTTGTGTGAATTGAGAAAATATCGTAGAGCACTAGGCTATTCTCTAGATGACATTACAGGAATCTCACCAGACCTTTGTATGCATAGGATACATCTAGAAGATGAATCGATGACTTCTGTAGAACATCAGAGACGGTTAAACCCGAATCTGAAAGATGTTGTAAAGAAAGAGATAATGAAACTTCTAGAGGCTAGTATCATATATGCTATATCTGATAGTACATGGGTGAGTCCGGTGCATGTAGTGCCTAAGAAAAGCGGTTTGACAGTAGTTGAAAACGATAGGAATGAGTTGATCCCGACTAGAACTGTCACTGGGCATAGAATGTGCATCGATTATAGGAAATTGAATGCTGCAACTCGCAAAGATCATTTTCCTTTACCCTTTATTGATCAAATGCTTGAGAGATTGGCTAACCACCCTTACTACTGTTTTCTAGATGGTTATTCTGGTTTCTTTTAGATCCCGATTCATCCCGATGACCAGGAGAATACCACATTCACATGTCCTTATGGCACTTATGCTTATCGCAGAATGCCATTTGGTTTGTGTAATGCGCCAGCCACGTTTCAACGCTGCATGATGTCAATCTTCACCGACATGATTGAAGACATAATGGAGGTTTTCATGGATGATTTTTCTGTCTACGGACCCTCCTTTGCTGACTGTCTTTCTAATTTGTGCAGGGTACTGAAGTAAACTGGGAGAAGTGCCACTTCATGGTAAAGGATGGAATCGTTTTGGGCCACAAGATTTCGGAGAAGGGGATCGAGGTTGATAAGGCCAAAATAGAGGTGATGACGAGTTTGCAACCACCAACTTCTGTCAAAGGCATCAGGAGTTTCCTCGGACATGCTGGTTTCTATAGGCGATTCATCAAGGACTTCTCGAAGATCGCTAGACCGTTGACGCAGCTGCTGTGCAAAGATGTGAAGTTCGATTTCAATGATGAGTGTTTGGCGGCCTTTCACATGATTAAAGGAGCACTTGTCAACGCACCTATTGTACAACCACCAGACTGGGAGTTGCCTTTCGAGGTCATGTGTGACAAGAGAGTGCACGTTATCTATTATGCCAGCAGAACTCTTGATGACGCCCAATGCAAATACGGTACAACGGAGAAAGAGCTTCTTGCGGTCGTGTACGCATTTGACAAATTCAAGACGTATCTGGTGGGCTCTAAAGTCTTAGTTCATACTGACCATGCTGCATTGAAGTATCTACTTAGCAAGAAGGATTCGAAGCCGAGGTTGTTGCGATGGATGTTGTTGTTACAAGAATTTGATCTCGAGATTAAAGACAAAAAGAGGATCGAGAATGGAGTTGCCGATCATTTATCCAGAATGCGCATCGACGAGGAGGTTCCCATCAATGACTACCTACCCGAGGAGAATGTATATGCGATCGAGGTTTTGCGGGATGGCTCATTGTACGTTCGGGCCGGTAAACTTCCCAAAATCCCTTGGTTTGGCGAAATTGCCAATTTCCTTGATGCATAAGTGAAGGCAGACGGTTTTGCGGGGTACAAAAAGAAGAAGTTTTTGCGGGACATCAAGCATTACTTTTGGGATAAACCGTACTTGTACAAGCATTGTTCTGATGGTATCTATAGACGTTCTGTCTCGGAGGAAGAAATCCCGGTAATTCTACTTCATTGCCACGGATCGAACTATGCGGGACATTTTGCTACCTTTAAAACCGTATCTAAGGTATTGTAGGCCGGTTTCTGGTGGCCGACCATGTTCCGTGATACTCACGCTTTTGTTTCCAAGTGTGACGCCTGTCAACGACAAGGGAACATCAGCAAAAGAAACGAGATGCCTCAAAATTTTATTCTCGAAGTTGAGGTGTTTGACTGTTGGGGAATCGACTTCATGGATCCTTTTCCATCTTCTTTCAAGAATAAGTACATCCTTGTTGCTGTGGACTACGTGTCCAAGTGGGTCGAAGCAATGGCGAGCCCGAATAATGAGTCCAAGGTGGTCCTTAAAATGTTCAAATCTGTCATTTTCCCGAGATTTGGAGTTCCGAGAATTGTGATAAGCGATGGAGGATCGCATTTCATCAACAAACTATTCGAGAAGCTCTTGAAGAAGAACGGCGTTACGCATAAGGTAGCCACTCCTTATCACCCTCAGACGAGCGGACAAGTTGAAATCTCCAACCGAGAGATAAAGAGCATTCTTTAGAAGACGGTGAACATTACACGAAAAGATTGGGCCGTGAAGCTTGATGACGCACTATGGGCGTACAGAACCGCCTACAAGACACCTCTTGGCACGACCCCATTTCATCTTGTCTATGGAAAACCGTGTCACCTTCCAGTGGAACTCGAATACAAGGCGGCATGGGCAGTGAAATTGTTAAATTTCGACATCAAAGCCGCATCCGAGAGAAGGTTGATTCAGCTCAACGAGTTAGATGAGATCCGTCAAACGGCGTATGAGAACTCCAAGATCTACAAGGAACGAACCAAAGCTTATCATGACAAGAAGATTATCCTGAGAAATTTCTCCGCCAATGATCAGGTGCTTCTTTTCAACTCCCGCTTGAGACTTTTTCTGGGAAAGCTAAAGTCAAGATGGTCGGTCCTTTCACGGTTAAGGAAGTCCGTCCTTACGGAGCGGTCGTGTTGCGTAACCAAACAGGAGGCGAATTCGTTGTCAATGGTCAGCGTCTTAAGCCATATCTCGCTGACAACAGAACCACTGAGGGATACACCGTTCCTCTCGGTGATCCTCCTCGCCTAAACGGCCCCGGAGTCAAGCTAATGAATAAAAACGAGCGCTTTGTGGGAGGCAACCCACCGGTACGTGTATATAATTTTCCTTTTCGATTTGTTTTTACTAACCTTTCTAATTTTTAGTTTTGATTTGAATTTTAAGTTTTCAAAAAAAAAAAAAAAAAGAGTGTAGGGATTTGGATCGATCGATCCTCCCCTTAGATCGATTGATCCAATTAATCACTGATTTTCTAGATCGACCGATCCAAGACGGGACGATATTCTTCATGCCGGACCGATCGATCCACGCAGGAAGGTAAGCTGGATCGATCGATCCTACAGACTGGATCGATCGATCCAAGTACAGGTAGGTCGGTCCGATTTTTTCGTTCCAAAACCGGTTTAATCACACTTGATTTAAACCGGAAAACACATTTCTTCTCCCTGATAAAATCGATCCAAAACCCCTTTTCTCTCTAAATATTTTGACACCAAGTGTTCTTGGGGGATTTTGAATTTTCAATTTCAATTCTCCATAACTTCCTTGTTTCTCAACGGATTTGAACGATTTTTGGGTCTATCCCACTCGATTTTTCGAACTCTTTCTGTTTCTCCTACTGCCGTCCTCGATCTGCAAAGATATGGCACTCGAATTCCCCTCTTTCAGTCCGAAAATTCAAGGTTAAAATTTGAGAAAATCGAAATCATGTTCTTAGCTTGTTCTTTGATTGTTCTATGCTTTATACACATGCTATGAACCGATTTTCAGTTGGGTATTGCTTGGAAACGCCTAGAATTTGTGTGCTTGAAAGGAATTAGGGATTTGTGACAAATTTTGAAAAATTTGTGAAACGAGATAGATTTTGAGAAATTTGGAAATTCTTGTTGGAGGTTGTTGTGCGTTTGACGTTGTTGATGATAAATTTACCTGACTGCATAATCAAATTGCCAAAATCATCATGTCAAATATCGCTCTTTGAATGTTAGTCGTGTTTTGCAGACAATGGCTCCTCCATCAAAAGCCAAACAGCTAGCAGCAAAGAAACGGAAGGAAACAAACCAACGTCGGGTTGATACAAATGCGGCCTCTGGCTCGGAAACAGCTCCTTTAACCGCACCGCCATGGCCTCGACGTGAAGGCATCCGGTTCGAGAGTTACTATCTAAACTTGATCAAAGGCATTCAACCGGATGATCTTGGCAAAAACACGCGGTATCAGGAAAGGAAAGTCTGCGACGCTTGGGATGACTTCGATTCACTGTTATACAACAGGTTCCTTAGCGTCAGAATGGAACCTACGAAGATCATCTGCCATGCAACTCTGGATGCAATGGGAATTCGCCAAGACGTGGAGACGATTCTGGAGAAGATTGGGTTTGGTCATATTGCCACAAAGGAATATCCGGTCTATCCTGATTTGGTGCGGCAATTTCTAGCCTCCGTCAGACTTACATTCGCCCACCCGAGGTACGAACGAGTAGATGGCGCAACATTGACATACTTCTCCAATGGATTGTTGTACGAGATATCGATCACGTAACTCTGCAAGCTCTACGAGTTCGACCATCGAAAGACAGGCACTCACTTCCTCGACAACTTTCCAAATCAGCGAGAACTTTGGAACCACATTGCTTCAGGTACTTTCCAATCCAGAGCGGCGAAGCAGGCCTTGATTCGGAACCCATCCATTCGTGTGGTAGCCAAGATCATCAGCAACATTCTGTTTGCGAAGATAGAGCCCGGCGCAGTACGTACTGACGAGTTACTCTTGCTACATTACGGGATTGGGGAGCATTTGTCAGACATCTACCACTTTCACTTCCCTGCACCATATGATGTGAACTTGGGACTGGTATTCGCACGGACTTTGGTGGCGAAGAAGATTCAGTTCTTAGGGAACCATATACAGAAGGAGAATCTTGGGAGTTTGCTTACCCCTTTATTCATGCACCATGGGATTGACTTTAGCGGACATGAATGCACGGAGAAGATTGGTTACATCGACAAGAAACATCTGACGGCTTGCCACATCCTCAAGACTGGGTCCATATACGAGTTCACAGATCGACAGCGACGGGTCCAGCATTGCGCGCTTCCACAGCCCGAGATCACTGCGGTGAATAGTCCGGGCAACATCGAGTTCTTGCCTCCGCCAGAGCGTCTATGCACGGACGCAGCTGCCACCACGAGACGCAGAGGAGGGACCTCCAGCGCCCCACAGCATCCCCTAGAGGATGATCCCGTCCCTGATTTCTTCACTCAGCAGGAGCATCGCAGCCTCAGGACCCAATAGAGATGCTCCTTCCGGAGTACTCTGGTGATTATGATTTTCCACCTCTATCTACAGATGCTTCTGAAGGGGAATACAGAGCATGGATGGTGGAGACACAAAAGAAGAACCACGGCATGATGCAGAGAATTTGTGGCGCATTAGCAAAGATTAGATGCCCACGACCACCTCCTTGTTTCCGCGCGGAGCCAACCGCGAATGCTGACAGAGCCGAGGACGATGATCCCGTTGTTGCTGGACACGGGACCTCGGAGAGCGCTGATACAGGGGAGTTATCCAATCCTGATGCACGCGTTGCACGACGTAGGCGACGGACTGACCCAAGCAAGAGCGTTAGCCCAGACGACCCTCCTCGCTGAGCAGCGTATTCCCTCTTCCCATTGTTCTATCCACTTTCGATTTTCTTTGTTTACATACGTTTTTCCCTTTCCCTCCGATTTATTCTCACACCGAGACGGTGTGAAGTAAGTTTGGGGGAGAGTAGCTACTAACGACGTTTGTCTTCTTTTGTTTATGTTAGCTTTCTTTGGATTTTGTTTTTACATTTACCGAGGCGTTTAGTCGAGTCTAAAAAAAAAAAAAAAAAGTGTATGTTTTTCAATTGTTTTTACGAACCTTCTTTTGGAATTATTGTTCTAATTCTTCATCTGAGTGACCATTATTGCAGAATTATTTCCGAATCAGACCAATGAAAAATCCAGATGTTGACCGGCTAATCAAAAACACTCATGTCTCCAGAAAAATCCAGATAGCCTTAGTTAATTTTTGAGCTCTTCCTTTTACCTCGTCATTGTGATCAGCATCTTCAGAGCTTGACTCCTCATCCGTATCTGACAAAGACAACCTATGTAAAGTATGATTCTCCTCTCCCGGTCCCAAAAATAAGTTCATCTATATATAAATAATACGAATGGCACGAAAGTGAACCGGAGATTCGGTGGCAAAAGTCATCAATACTCGTATCTCATGAAAGATCGCCAAGGAAAGTGAATCGGGGAGTGAACCGGGGATTCGGTGGCAAAAACCATCAATACTCGTGTCTCATAAACCGTTAATCTTAAAAATAAAAATAAAAATAAAAATAAAAAAAAAAAAGAGAAAAAGAGATGAATAAAATGAACAAGTCTGGGGGAGAGGAAAAATACGAAAGGATTAAAGGTTGGCTTGTTACGATATCGAAAGGGAAAGAGTTTAGAAGGCTCTTGTCACTGTTATCTTTGATGAGACCCATCGATGATGGCTTTCGGACTAATCTGTGAGACTGTGGGGAGAATCTGGGAAGCTGCGATAACTGCAGAGAAGTACATAATGGTCTGTTCTAGATTTGGTGAAGCAATACGTGTATTACTAAGTTGAGGGGTCATTGCGATATTCTATAGAGAATGTAAGTTCTTGTGTTTTCAAAACTTCTTCCTTATTCTTAGATTTTTGTTTGCTTGCGGACAAGCAAAAGACTAAGGCTGGGGGAGTTGATGTGCTGCGTTTTTGACGTTTTCAAACTCGTGTTTTTGTACATAATTGAGTCTTTTTCGAGTGTTTTAGTCTTCTAGGAGTCATTTCAGGTGTAAAAACATTTCGGGACAGAGTCCGGAGGCCTAGAACGGAAAAACGGTGAACCCGAGCCGAAAAAGATGGGATCGATCGATCCTCCTCCCTGGATCGATCGATCCAAACAATCGGACAACTACTGGATCGAACTCTCACTGATCCAGATCGATCGATCTCGAAAAAAGATGGGATCGATCGATCCATGACCTGAAAACGGTGTAAAAAACGTGTTGTACTATTTCACCTAATTTTGTCTCTCTCTTTGACGAAAAAAAACCCAAAAATAAGAGAGCTAATCTTAGATGTATCATATGAACTTGTCTCTGTACTACTCTCTTGGATCTTGGTGATTTGTAAGCTTGGAAAGCAAATCTTTGACTCTACATATTGGAGAAGTTTCCTTAATCTCTTTTCAATTTCTGTTTTGTTAATCATGTGTTCTTCATCATCTCTCTGTATTTGTTCTACAATTATGAGTGAGTAGTTCCTTAGTTAAGCCAAGGGTGTTGAGGGATTTCATGATTTAACGTTTTAGGATAGATTAAACGGGGATTTATTCGGTGGATTCTTCGTCTAGGGTGTTCTTATTGCTTGAATTAAACTGATCACTTAGTTCATGATCTTAGGTTATCTAGCGCACAGAATTGTTTGTCTAGATGTCGGAATTATCCTAGATGAGCAAAGCGTCCTTATCCAATGGGAGTTGATGTTAAGGCGTTCTTGTGAACTTATCAAATCGAACTAGAAAAGCATGCTTAGAACCTTTGAATTCAACGGGAGTTAGTATTCATAGTTTTAAGCATAGGGATTAATACTCCGGGAGGAGGTTAATTGATATGCTCAAATTAATACCCTAATAAGTACTAAAGCAGTGTTGTAGTATAAGTAGGGGTTGAACACAAGAACTCCAGAATTCACGCAATAGATTATGTAGATTCGAATTAAGCTAAACCAACAAATGTAAATGAAAGCAATGCGTAAACTAAATGTGTTGTAAGTCGATTAGAAGGAAGATAGGCTCAGAGTATTTCTCAGGAATTCAATGAATGTAGATAAACTAACTAACAGGATTCAGTTTTAGCACGGTTCTTGAACTCAAATCACTAAAGTATAGCTAACCAACTCTCGTTGCGAAAACTACCTAAGTCTAAATCTTAGAATTCCAAATCTCTTTGTGAATCCTAAAGTCTAAACCAGCTTTTATTTCAAGTTTGATTTGTTCACAAAACAACTAAACCAAATCTCTTTGCGAATAGTTATTTTGCTCACTCTAAGTTCTGTCAGGTAATTAATCGCACTCTCGTGCCTAACCAATTATCCTAAGATCTAAGTTCTAGGTGATCAATCTAGAATTAGCCTTGAGAACAACCTAAGGCGAAGAACTAATTCAGATGGTGAATCTAATTATTCAATTAACCTAACATTCAGAGAAAACCCTTATGAGAACCCTGAACCTAACAAGAGAACTACTCAGACATGATAATTGAGACAATAAAAATGACTGAAATAATACTCAAATAAATAATAAAAAGGAGAGTAACAAGAGGGTTCGAAATCTTCTCTCGGACGAACAGAGTCTCAGACTTGTCTCCCTCAGAAAGCTCTCTCTCCAAAACTCAGAATCCAAAATCAAGTCTAATCAAGTGTACTCAACCAAAGTGGCTCAAAAACCTAATTAATAACCTAAAACATGTTTTGGGGCTTATTGCAATTATTAAAGTCATATGGGCAATTTTGCAATTCTTCAACTCTTCATAAAAGTCGCGACTTCTGTCTTGTTGCAATGAGTATCGACCGATACTATGGTATGATCGATCGATACTGAGACTCTAAATCGGGTACTCAGCTATACAAGCTTCTGTTTTGCTCCAAAATGCTCCAAAAAACTCCAATATCTCCAATTATGCTACAAACGTGCTAAAACCTGTAAAAGACTCTAAAACACTACAAAATAGTATAAAAACTCTATAAAACGGACCTATATCATGGCTTAAAAGGGGTAAAAACCATGATATATCAACTCCCTCAGACTTAGCCTTTGCTTGCCCTCAAGCAAATAGAAGACTAAACCAGAGAAAGAGGTTTGAAAACACGGAGACTCACCTGTTCCTGAAACATTGCAATGACCCTTTTCCCAAGCACCCAAATGTCACCTAACCAGATCCAACCCTAACCACCATGTACTTCTCCTTAGGCATTCGCAGCTTCCTCAGACTACACACATTATTTCGCAGCTTCATTCAATTAAACTCATCATCGCTAGTTTCATCGTTGTGATTAATACCAAGAACCTTCTAGATTCTTTCCCATACAATATCATGACAAGGAACCATCCAATTTCACACTTTTTGTATCACTTTCTCTCTCCCAGACTTATTCCTTATCATATTCTCTTCTTTTTTTCTTTTTTTCTTTTTTTTTAGATTCGCATATACACATCAAGGTATGAGACACGAGTATTGATGGTGTTTGCCACCGAATCCCCGGTTCTTCCCTCTCAATGTATCAAAGGGTGTAGGCGAATAATGGCATCATAGGAAAATCATAGCCTCGCTTCCAATCCTCTGTGTGATCATCCCTCACCAAGTAGAATAATGGGATCGCTGGAAGCATTCCTAACCCTCTACTTAGGAGAAAATCATCTCATCTTTTATGCTCTTATTTATTAACTTATAACAGGGGAGAGAGATACTATCACTTTTAAACACATGGGTTCCTTTGTCAGATATGAATGAGGAATCAAGCTCTATGAATACTAACCATGTCGATGAAGTGCAGAAATTTGGCTCAGGCTTTAAAAGAACTCTGCTGGAAACATGTGTGTCTTCTAGTTAACTGGTCAGCCTTTGGATTTTTCATTAGTCGATCTAGAGCTGATTCTGTAACAGTGGTCACTCAGAAGCAAAGTCAGAACAATAGATTCAAGAACACGATCATAATCTCCAACAAAATTTTGACTCAATAAAACAAATTTTTGACTCAATAAAAATGACTGACTCTAAGAAAAACAAACACAATGTCAGCGACTACCTCCCCCAGACTTAAACAACACTGTCCCCAGTGTTATCAAGCCTGATTTTGGTGAAGGAAATCAAATGAACCCAGTGGAATGTGAAAATCGAAGAGGTTACACGAGATGGTGATGAGTGTCGACCGACACTGCACTGGTGTCGATCGATACCAATGGTTGGTCGACAGAATTCCTCTTGACAGCGACAATTGTGCCCAAAAATTGTGACAAACGATCCGAATGTGTTATGGTTAGCACTGTTAGATCACTCAAACACAAGTCAAAAGCAACAAAAATCATAGAAGCATAAGTTCCACAAAGTACACAATGATAAAAATGCTAACATAAGACCCAAAATAACAAAAGTTCAAACGAAAAGAAACAGAAAAGGGAAAAGAAAAACAAACGTGAAACCAGATAAACAGAGGACTAATCCTCCTCAGTGGCGTCAGAGTCATCGCCAGCAGTCCCAGATGGTCCAGCCTGATGTGGTGAGCGTGGTGAAATGGGACGCTGCGACGTCATGCAGCTACATCGAGACATAGCACTCCAGATCGTCTAAAGACTCTCGACAACGTAGTGCTGAAACGGGTCCATCTCCATCGCAGGGAGCGCAGGAAGAGTAGGTGTAGGAGTAGGTACGTGGCGCGCGCGTGATCGACCCCCAGCAGGGCCAGAAGCAGGCGGACGGGCTCGAGTAGCGGAGCCTCGACGTCGAGTGACTGGCGGAGGCTCCATATCAGTAGTATCAGGGGCGAAGAGTAGCTGAGCAGGATCACCGCCAATGTCTGTGAGATCTGTGTTGGGGAGCTGAAAAAGATAGTCCCCAGTAGAAGTGCTGAAAACCCAACGCCTATCAGGCTTCAGCCAGCGCAGGTGCTCCAGGTGCGCTAGGTCCATAAGCTCGCGGGATGTCACTATCGAGCAACTAGTAGTACTGATCCCAAGGTGCAGAAAGATGGGAGTGAGGAGACTGCCCACCGTCTCGGTCTTCAGGCGACCTGCAGTCCTAGAACACTTGCCGCGTCCGGTAAAAAGCTTCACCTTTAGCGACTCCAAGTGGTGCGCAAAGACAGCACCTAAGTTGACCGCGAGGTCCATCTCAGGCCACTCATACGCCTCATCATCAATAATGTCCCCCATCCCAATGGACAACACAATCAGCTCAGTTACCCTCATCTTGTTAGGCTCCATCTTGCATAACAAGGTGTTGCTCAAGATCCTAACAAGACAGTGCAGGACAAGATGGCGCACATCCATATGTGTGGTGGTCTTGTAGTCGTAGACACCGTGCCCGAAATGAGACCAGAATGCCTCAATATCCAAGAACCTGCAAGGAAGCTCGCACCTCGAAAAATCTCTGGTAAACCCATATATGTCGCAGAGCTCCTGGAAAGAAATCATGTAGCGCACACCGCGAATCAGGAACGTCAGCACACCCTGTTGTGCAGTCACTGGAGGCTCACCAGTGTAGTAGACGCGGACAGACGCGAGGAACTGGCGGACTAAGTCGGGGTATAAGTCATATTGCCGCTTAGGCAT
The DNA here is from genome assembly GCA_002933915.1 of Eutrema heterophyllum. Taxonomy (NCBI): domain Eukaryota; kingdom Viridiplantae; phylum Streptophyta; class Magnoliopsida; order Brassicales; family Brassicaceae; genus Eutrema; species Eutrema heterophyllum. Next base: position 88,146 of record PKMM01018555.1, read on the forward strand.
CGTCCCCAGTCTAATCTTCCTGATCAAACCATCAAGCTCTCTGTCAAAGCCCAGCTATCTCATAGTATGCGTGTCCACAAATCTAGTGGGGCGCACATCAACCTCCTGCCAGGCATTGTAGAAGATCGAGTCGTAGTCATCCCACTCCTCTGAAATAGGCATGTGCGTGCAAGCCCGACTCTCTGTAATCTCCTTATCGGAGCCCTCGTAATCATCTCTCAAGCGGATCCTGGCCTTCTCGCTGATCTTAGGCCAAGGAAAGCGAACAGTCGCGCGAGGAGGCAACGGTGAAGAAGGCACAGGTACCTCGGGTGGTGCGTCTCGCAAGTGTCTACCGAAAATGATAGTGAAGTCTGTGGAATTTGGTGTCTGAACCTTGTAGCGGTTCCCGGTGAGACAAGCGATAACCGTTCCCACTGTCCAAACCCCGTCTTCTTTGAACTCGACGCGAGCGTGCAACGCGTATTCCTTCTCAGGTGGTTGGGAGCTGGATGCTTCATCGGTACGTGGCTTCTTCCTAGGTGCCATCTAGTAGATCGTTAGAATGAATAAGAGAAAGAGATTGAGCACGAAAAACCGCACGGAATAGGCACAAAAATCACTCAAAAGCGTTGAGAAACGAATATTTTGTGATTTTTGGTGAAAAAGAGCTTGTGTCGATCGATACTCGTAGCAAGTCGGGAAAAACTCGTAGGGTTTATAAAGAAACTTACATGGGCGGCAGGTATCGACCGATACTATATAGTGTCGATCGATACTCGTAGCAAGTCGGTGTTTTTCTGGCATAAGGAGGGTGTCGATCGACACTCGGTGGTGTCGATCGATACTGCTCGTCCGAATCTGTTTCACGTGACACAACGAAACACAAAACTAAAAATAAAAAGAAAGGAAAAGGATATGTACATATGATATATCATGGTTTTTACCCCTTTTAAGCCATGATATAGGTCCATTTTATAGAGTCTTTATACTATTTTGTGGAGATTGATATTCTCATATTTTACTTATTCTAGCATGCATATTAGTTAGGAGTTTGATGTGATTTGCATACTTATCATGGTTCTATCTCGCATTTTGGTCTTCCTTAGGAACTAGGATGTTGTGCATTAGGTCCTAGCGTATCTCGCATGTTTTGGAGTCTTTTCTAGGTACTTGGAAGCACTTTGGAAGGATTGGAAGTCACCAAGCCAAGCTGGATCGGAGTTGGGTACAAGAAGAGATGGCCAAGGCAAAACAGCAAGAAGGAGAGGAGTACGCCGACCCATCCTGGATCGGTATGATGGGTCGGTATGAAGACAGAAGCTTATACCGATCCACAACACTTTTTACACCGACCCAGAATCGATCGGTGTACCCTCCCAGAACTCCGAGATTTCGAACGGCACGTCTCCAAGTGATTTACACCGACCGATCCTGGATCGGTGTGATGGACCGGTACGAAGACAGAAGCTAACACCGATCCAAGAACTCTCCCATACCGGTCCAGAACCAAGCGGCACAAGGCACAGAAAGATTAGTGCCGACCCATCCTGGGTCGGTACTAACCAACCGGCACTAAATCCAGCACACGCACAATCGATCTCTGCCGGCTAAAAACCTTACCGCGTGCGACCCAACTTCATTTTGGCCGGCTAAACCTGCACCAGAGTCAAGCGGCATTAAAGCACAGGAAAATTAGTACCGACCTATCCTGGGTCGGTACTAATCAGGCGGCACTAATCTCTCCCGGTTAAAAACCATACCGCGCACGATCAAGCACGTTCCACGTTCGACCAGACGTCATTTATGCCGGCTAACTCCGCATCCAGCTCGACCGACCTGCACAAGGACGATTAGTGCCGACCCATCCTGGGTCGGTACTAATCACACGGCACTAAGCTCCAGCAATCCGATCATCATT